>BLFK01000089.1:186945-199949 GCA_014634185.1 Astreopora myriophthalma | reverse complement strand
CCCCCCCCCCCCCCCCCAATGTACTTCATACAGCTGTGGCAGTCATAAGTCTTCATTTTATGCTGCTTGTTTTAGATAAAACTAACATAACTCTGAAAAATGTGGGGTTTTTTTTTAGTACAACAAATCAAAACAGGTATTTGGAAGGGTTGCTTCACCCTCAAGAAAGGAGTATTCCTTTTTTATCATGTATTTACTCTTAATTTACCTTCTCCGCAGGTTTCATCTCTTTCGGAGTAGAATTCTTTGTCGGATTGGTGGGAGGCAGGCCATCTTTCTTAAGATACTTTTTACGCTCATATTTGTTCCTAATAAATGTCTCTGTAGCTCTGTTGGTTTAAAATTTCAACAAAGAAGGGAGACAAAAGAACAAGAAGGAAGGCAACAGTCATGTTAATCTATTCAGCACAAAAATGATCCCACCAAACTTAAAATTCTAACAACCTACTGGATAAAACATTCTTGAACTGATAAGGTAATCAAATTGGGGACACTTTCATAAGAGGTTGCACTTTTTTTGGTGGGCCAACAGAATTGACTGCTGGACAACACTTTCCTGTCATACAAATCATAGCAATTTTTAGTGCTATCAGTTGTGCATAAATCTTGGTTTAACAATTACTTTCAAAACAGTACAGAATTGTTCAAAGCAGGGTTAAACTGATTTATTGCAGGGTATGTGCTTACCCTGCTTTGAACAACTCAGCCCAGATTTGCAACAAGTCACCTACTGTTAGAACAGAGGTCTAAAGTGCATGTTTCCACAATATCATTAATTTAATACAGACTATAAGCCAATACTAACTCAATGCCACGAGGGTTGAAAGAAATTGATACACCTCCCTTTGGGAGCCTAAAATAGTAGAATTTAAAATTATACAATTCCATACTGTCTTCCTTAAAAATAAATTCTTTGCTCATAAGAATAGCAATGTTTAGATTTCAAGACTATTGGATTAAGCTTATATAAAGCTTCTGGTGATAAATCTACCGGTAATACCACAGGAAATACAAATATTTTGAACCAAACATTCCTTAGTTTTTCCACTACAAAAATGTTAAAAATATCACAAACGCTCCGCAATGGAAACAAAATTCACTCCTACAAAATGTCTTTACTTGTCTGACAACCTGTCAAACCTCTTGTCAGCTACAAAATCAACATGTCCCACTAGATGTTCAGTCATCGTATACGATGACGGCAGAGGTTTTATTCCTTCTATGATAAAAATAATCAGATTTTCAAAACTGACGACTGGAGAATATCTCAAGTTTAAACTATCCAGCCAAATAATTTATTACAATTTAACAGCACGCCAGCGAAATGGAATGCACATACACGCTACATAATTATAAAACTGGGCTGTGGACAACTCGAAGGAAAGATTGAAAGTTATAACGATTTTAAAGCGCTGGTCAATTTCAATTTTTGATCAAACTATTCATAAAATCAAGCCTGGTTCTTATTGCCTGGATCACAGAATGGATCTCTCACGAATGACGGTACATATTTTACAGTTGACGCTCATAAGTGTGCAAGTCAAACGAGATCAAACTGCAACGGAAGAAAATCATACCCTGATATTCGGTCAAAATGCTTTGAGAAACATGCAGAATGATGGGTAAACACATAACGAAAGACTAACGTAAGCAATCAATAATCCTAAAAATCAAAATTTTCGACAAAATAGCGGTATTGCTTTCGAATGGTACGAGTCAGTCTGTGGACGGCGAAAATCATTGGGTAGATAACATTCCCAAAATTCGGCAGCTCGCTTATTTCCCCACTGCTGAATGCTCTAAATACGAAAAGAAGGAAACATGGAGTAAGATTCAACCAAAACTAAAGTAAAAGACGTAAACTGGTAAGGAAAATGGCAATTTCATACTCACGTCCATTTGTTCCGGAGTCCATGAATCAAGGTTTACAGACTTCACTCTGGAAATATGAACACCTAAATTTCGATGAATCCCGGCACAACGGATGCACAGAAAAACTCCTAGGTTCCATGATGCCCAACGAGGTCCTAAAGTAACAAAACATAAGACTCATTTACCAATCAGGAAGTATAATATATACGGCTTGAGAGCAAACTGCGATACGAAAGGAAGACATTCGTAACATTCTACATACAAGCTTACCTTTTGCGCCGCAGTCAGCGCAGTACCTATTTTCTTCTTCTTTCAGCAACTCCGACAAAATCGTCTGATTTGTGATCTTGTTCTGTCCTTTGTCTCTCTGTGCTCGAGAAGACATAATCGTAGACGAATGACACCCAAAAAACGCTCGGTCAATTTTCACAGATGGCCAACTGAGAAGGCCTTACGACGAAAACCGGTATGTGTTTGAGCCCGCGAACACACACTAATGGTGGCGTTGAATTTTTTTTGCGTCACTATGACGTCACTTCCTTTTTCTCTTCCATTTAACCATCAACAATTATTTGTCCAAGGATCGTACGGGGAAAAAACTTCTTGAAAGTCATATCTTGGTTCTATACAATAAGTTGAAAAAGTCTACGCGCATGTTGCTATTTTTATCAACGTATACTATTGCATATAGCGGATGTGGTAAGAATAAGACATTTTAACCGGAAAGGACTGTGTTCAGGTGGTTTCTACGGCACTATTTTGTTAAACAGTTCGTATCAGACGCAAGTTCGTAAATAAACTGGAAGCCTCGGTTAGAACCGGTAGAGAGGTTGCTAAAGGGTAAAAATAGGAAGGAGGATTTCTCTTTTCCACTGGTAAATTAGAAATGGAATTTCTTCACTTCCTCTCGTACTGGATGAATAAATTTGGGCACGAAAAGAGAATCTGGCAACCCGAAAAGGCTGTGAAAACGAACGTTTTGAAGGTTTTGAGTTCGGCGTTTACCCGAGATGATGGCAACGCCAAACACGCCAACATTCTCCATTAACAGCCGCAACTGGTCGACAAAATACAACAATCGAGTGAAGCTTACGTTTATTTTGAACAAATATATAAACATGCTCCCTCATATTTCGCTGTAAATTTAACAAACGTCAGTTTTTTATGCGTCTGTCCTGTTATTGATCATAAATTTCGTCATCACATTGTCAAAGTAGCTGTGGATCCACGAGGCGATAGCCGAGTGGATCCGCAAACTACTTTGACAATGTGATGACGAAATTCATTGTCAATAACATGACAGGCGCATTAAAAACTGACGTCAATTTGTTTTTTACGATAACAAAAAGGTAGGAGAGACGAAATTAAGACGAAACGCGAGACCATTATAAATACAGGTGTCTCTCCGCATATTGACCATAAAAATTAGCCAATGAGCGCGCGTGAATTTCTGCAGTTATCGTAAAAATAAATTTCGAACACCCAGATTGCCTGGGTTCCCTGTTTAAAAAAAAAAAGGCCCGCAAAGCGGGCATGTTCGGCTACTGCTACAATGTTTAAGCAATTCCTTTGTATACAAAGCAAACTGGCTTTCGTACTATCATGTAAAAGACAGTTCGCCTTAAAGTTTTTATTATATCAAACAAACTCTTTATTAGAGTTTTTGTTTCCTAGGAGCAGTAGCTACAAACACATGCAAAACAAAAAAGATTTGCCTTCAATGACCCGTCTGTAAATCCATTCAAGTTTTTAAAGTTTCACGGCAAATGCGCATGCGTAAAATCTGTCCTCCAGTGTGCACAAAAAGGTTTACAGACCATGTGGGAGACACAATGACTACAATCTCAAGTATATGAGCGTTCGAAATCTTAGTATACCGTAAAACGGAACTGAGCTGCGAGTAAGAAAGGTATCTATTACATGTACACGTGGTGTAGAAGCCGATATTTCTTTCTTGCCTTCTTGTCCGAGAGATCTCAAAGAGTAAGGGTAGGGAAGTCATTATCATCACCTGTATCCCCTAGTTAACCGACTAGTTACTACCTGGCCGTGTAGACTAAAGTATGTAGATGATACTACCGTCGTCGAGGCAATTCCGAGATGTAGCCCGAGCTACCTCCCACTTATTGTAAACGATATTTCTTGCTTTTCCTCTCTCCGAGGAATGCGCCTTAACCCTAAAAAATGTAAGGTTATGGATATTAATTTCCTCCAATACCAGCCTGGCCCCCCGTCCCCTACTACCATCAAGGGCTGCCCTGTCCATCAGGTGATGACGTACAAGCTCCTCGGAGTCCATGTTTCTCACGATCTATCATGGAACACGCATGTAGAGCACATAGTCACCAAAACCACTAAACGCCTTTATGCCCTTCGTTTGCTTAGGAAATCGGGTGTTGCGCGTGCGGACCTAGTTTCCATTTACCGTGCCCTCATCAGTTCAGCGCTTGAATACGCTGCGCCTGTATGGGCTGCACTCCCCCTTTATCTTGACAACCTAATTGAGTCTGTGCAGCGCAAAGCCCTCCGCATCATATTCCCGGCCGTCGACTATAACAGCGCCTTGTATCAATCTGGGCTTAAAACACTGAATGAGAGACGTAAGGAAATATGTACGAATTTTATATCTTATGTACGAGGTAACGGTCTGGAGGCAATATGCTCCTTACTCCCAGCTACTGTAAATCACCCCCATGGCTACGGGCTACGGTCTGGGAGTACTCTCCAGTCCCGCCCCAGGGTGAACACTGACCGTCTAAGGAACTTTATCACTTACAGATACGCGTAGAGACTTTGGAACCAATGTCCATGTTAGCTACTAGTGTGAATAATTTATGTATTGTAATTTTTATGTTGTACATGTATTGTATGCAGGTTGACACCACTGTAATCCAGCTTCTGTGCTGCAAGCGTGGTAAATAAACACTATCTATCTATCTATTTCCCTCGCTGCCCATCGGGGATAGCTGTGCGAAAGCTAGCGAGCCACCGAAGCATGCGCAAATTCCCTTGGTGCCCCAATACGCACCACTTGGGACGCATTGCCTACATTTTTAAAAGAGAATACCTTTTAAGGTCTCAAGGTGGAATCCACTGTTGCCGAAATTACATGAAGATAACTCACGTGAGTTTGAACAGCTTAACGAGTGTGAATAAAGTAACAGAAAGTTGGACCTCGATCTCGCTCTCATCTTTGCGTAGCCTCATTTCAAGCTGTACAGCACTGCTTTGGTTTAGTGCTGTGAGATCTGCCAATACGGAGCGATCGCAATTTCGCCGAAGGTACGTGTCCAGAACCCATAGTCAAAGCTTAGCAATGAATGAGTTGTCCAGATTGGGTAGTTGCCCCTTCGGAATTCCGAATACTCTCCGATTCTTACCGAACTTATTTTATAACTAACTGACACACACAAGTGATAGCAAAGCGGATACTGTTACTCGACAACAGTAGCTACAAAAACGGAGATTCGGAGGACAACTCGGCCATATGCCTTTTCACTGGCGGTGAATTTGAGTCCAAAAGGACTGGAAACTCTTGCTTGCTCATGCTAAGTGTACCTGATTTATTGTTCCAGGTATGGGCTCCTGTTCCAGGCCGAAATGGTCAACGCGTGACAAAAGCCGCACTGAAATCCATGAAACCAGTGTCAATAAAATAATTACAGTCTGTGTACTGTTTACTAACTAAACGAAAGCTAAAAGCCTTCACTACACGACTTAGGTAGTCGGAGGGCGAATAAGTAAAATCAACCAATCAGATCGCTCTATTACCGGTCCAATATTGTCTAAGCATTGGACCAAGTAATGTCCCGAATGATCCTACGTTATTTGTTTGTTTGTTAAAAGTTAGCCAAAATACTACTGGCACTGTAATGGCTTACACATAAGAATAACACGAAAAAATTCTTCGCTTTTTTTTGGCAGGGGGCGGGAGAGGCAGAGGGTTGTTTTGTTTGTTTGTTTGTTTGTTTGTTAAAACAATGCTAAAAAAAAAATAATCAACCGTAACTGCCCTAAGTCACGATCGCGTACCTTTCCAGGATAGTGTTATACAGCATTTGTCAAAATCCGCAAATTTTCTTCAGTCGTCTAATAAAGTCCATATTAACTAAACTTGCTCGGGACGGTACTATCGGTCTTTTTTTGTGCGATGGGTCCGTACTGTCAAGACCCTGGGCCAATATTTTCCCAGTACGACCCTAGTGCTTGGTTAATAAGATATATATCTTCTCGCCAGCGTGTAATATCCTCCATATAGCTTGCTATGGCATTTATAGCCGTTTAGCCCAAGCTTCAAACAAGCCGGCCTAGAAAAAAAAACGTGGAGAAAACTTCATTTGTCCCCTGCAGAGGTGTTTGAAGGAGACGACTTTGTCATAGCTTCTTTCCTTGCTGAAGTTTTGTGTTCATTATGGAGTGCTCTTGTCTTTGCTTTTCAGATTTGAAGGCGATTTTATTGGCTTTCTTCTCCATTCGTCTCACCTGCAAAAACCCCAGAGAAATGGTCAAAATTCGAATCCCTGTATCTTTTGTGCCTTAGAGCATTTGCGTAAGATGTATGCTCATGAAAGACGGTCTAACATGCCGTTTTTTTGCCAAGTGATATTTTAAAAGTATCGGATTTGTAGGTGACATAGGCGACGAGTGCCGAGGGACGCCTGGAAGTACCGACCTTGCACGTCAAACGACCGGACTGGCCGGCCTCAAACTAAATTCCTGGGATACCTGTCGTCATAGTTCTCTAAACACGTGACCCCATTACCAAAAGTACAATACTTTGGGACTATTTCAGAAAAGGACTTCACCGAATACTCAGCAAACCTCTTCTTCTCAGACAATTCCTCTTCTGGTAAGAACGGAATGAACAGAATACAGTTTACTCGGAATACGTAGTAGAATATGCGCATTTTTAGGAAAATTGTGCGCGGCGTGTGGAACCTTGATCGTGTCTAGCAAATCCCACGCGCTGGTTATCTGGCCACAGGTAACTATTGTGTTTTCCAAACACCCGATCTGAAAAACCTTAGTCCACTTATTCCCGTATTCCTAAACTGTAATCGAAATAAATGATCGGTTAATAGTTCCAAAATGAACGCACCCTCTAATGTTCTTTAAAGCCATTTTCAATGAACGGTCATAAAACTAAAATCAAACGAATTAAAGAGCCAATCACGTTCGGAAAGAAATACGCCCGTCAGCCAATCACAGATCGAAGTAATTCACGACTTGGTTTTGCAGGGCCAATCAGAATTCATACCACGTAAAGGCAGCCGGTGCCAAACGCGGGAAAACAAACAAGAATGACTCTTTTGATCCAATAGGCCCCTTGCAGCTGGTCAGTCACGTGGTACAAAACCGCCATGCTGGTGAGCAAGCAACGCACAAGGACAAGAGAAACAAAGAGCTTACATCATTTGTAATAGTAATTTCTTTGTCTGTCTTGCCCCAGTGCGTTGCTTGCTCACCAGCATGGCGGTTTTGTACCACGCAACTGACCAGCTCTAAAGCGCCTATGCGCCTTTATCACAGACCCCCATTTTGAGTCTCGAGAGACTGAAAACTTTTGGTTTTCCCCGCCGAAACTCGTTCCCAAACTTATCAACTCGGGGCTCGGGGTACGCAGTTTATTGTTCCTTGCCAAGATGGCTGCTGCGTGACAAAAGCCCATTAATTAGCCACCAAAACCAATTACAAAGAATAATTCACCTTTCTATCGTTCTTCACTTTCTGTTTTCTCTCTTTCTTCTCCTCCTTTGTTTCATCTTTGTGCCTTACGACATTGCGAGGTACATCGGTCTGTTCTACCTCCACTTCCTTAGCGTCACCACCCTTCACAGTCTTACTGGTACCACCCTGGCAGAAGACACCCACTGGTATTCCAGCCTTGGATAATTTGATTGGTTTTACCTACAAAAGGGACAAACATGCAAAGAGTGTTTGGTCACGTGATCGGCGGCCATATTGGTTTACTCAAGCAAAAGAAAGACTTTTTGAAAGTTTTTCACAAAATCGAGTTTTCATCCACTAAAAGAGCGGCCATTTCTTTGTTTTCTCCTTCAACATGGCTACAGCAAACACAATCTATAGTTGGTTAACTGTTTTAGGGGAGTCACCGTAATTTTCCAGGGATACAGTACTCCATCAGTCATTTAGTAATCATGTGAACATTCCGTTCCATTCCACTGTCTAAGTGAATATTTCTCCAGGAGTCAGTTCTAAAGAATATTTGGTGCTGTATCTTTGAGAAGCCAAGAACTAAAATTAGATATCAACTAAGTAGATTTCAGTGAATTTGTAAATTGGCCATCATACATGTAGGCTACCCCTTGGTCAGAAATGGCATCCAGTATTACCTTTTTCAAGTGAAGCTCACCTTAGGAGGATCTTTGATTAGTGTTGGATGATTGTACAGATTGGAATAAGTACCTAGAAAAAAAATATCACAGAGGAACACTTGGCATGAGAAAATATGCTTCAACTACATATCGATAAGCAATGAACGTAGAAAGTATACAAAAGGCCCGGGTCACATTAGAGACAATTTTGCAGAAATTTGTTTACTCTAGGGACTAAAATCTGTTAACACGCCTTTTTTCTAATGCGACCCCTCATTTGTGCTTTTTCAAAAATTTCAAAATAGGAAGAAAACGTCAAAGTTACCGGTGTGCTTGGGTGGGGCTGACCAATTTTTCCAATTTTCGAAAAAACAAAGGAGCCCACTGCAAAAGCTGTAAAGGGTTATCAATATTCACTCCCAATGTAGACGGCAAAGTCACAAAACCGAAAAGAGCAGGAAGTTTTGTTTCTGAAGACAATCTTTACTGCTAAAATTTCACCTGTGTGATTGATGTTTCCATATTAACTTAATTGAAATGCGATTGTAAATTTTATTTATCAATTTTATTTCTGGTCTTGCAATTTGATTTTTCCAGCCATTTTAAATCCAGCCAAATTAAAAATTGGTCTCTAATGCGACCCGGCCCTAAGCCAGCTCATTACAACAAAACAAAATGTCCCAAGTGGTCTTTTTCCTGAAAGCCTTTTTCCTGGATTCAAGTTTCCATTTTTTAAATTGACTTTTACACAAAATAAATGTTAAATTTGATATGATGTGCATAGTCATTGGTCTAATTCCATTCAAGCCTGGATTTTTTTTACTCTTGTTTGCAGCTACTTCAGTTGCTCACTACACTGCAATGATCAAACTTAGATAAAAACACTTCATATCCACACTTCAAGCACATGTATCATTTTATATATTCTCTATCATGCATTCACCCCTGACAGGATACAAGACGAACTTGCAAATGACCACCTCCCAGTTGGCTTCACAGCTCAGTTACAAGAGAAGTATGCAGTGCAATTATTGCTTGTTCATGAGTTGAAGCCCCACTCAGGCCTGGACTTTTTCCAGGCTTCTTTACAACTGCTTAAGTTGCCCACTTGACTGGGCTGATCCCAATTACATCGTAACAATTTTATGTTAATTTTTCTTCCAGAGTATGTGCCAACAGTACAGCACAGACTGACCGCAGAGAAGAAAAAAAACATGTTTCACTCACACACAACTTAAACACCTTAAGACAAGGGATTCAGCTGAAAGAGTGTGACATGATTGCTGTACCACAAGTGTAACGCAACACCAGCGATTTCCAGACACTAGATTGCTGACTAGTTGTGGAAAATATTGAAATGAATATAGTACAGTTAACTAAAAATAAATGTTTTACTTTGCTATCAACTAAGAGCTTTCTGGCCAGCACATCACCAAATTTACATATTTGAATTAAGTTTACTCTTCTACAAACCTTCTTAATCTGATTTTCAAATTGCATTTCCGAGCTTGACGAGCTACTGGTAGCAATTTAGCCCTGTGTACTAATTATATTGTAGTAATTATATGGTGTACATTTAAAACTCACTCAAAATTGATTCACAGTCCCAGGTGTCTTTTGTTTCCTCTTTGATTTTCACAAGTTCATCAGGTGAACTGTTGCCGTTGCTGCCACTGTCTTGGTCATCATCATCACCATCATCATCATCATCATCATTGTGACTCATGCTGGCTTCACTTTCCATCATCACAGCCAAACTAAAATGAAATAACAAGGTTTGCATTTAAAAAGCCTTAAGCGATTATCATCATCATCATCGTCATCATCGTCATCATCGTCATCATCGTCATCATCGTCATCATCGTCATCATCATCATATCTTTGTTTACCCTCTGATTTTAGAGTAGCTTGGTGTAGCTAGTATCTCCGAGCATTTACCCTCCCCAAACCCTGACACAACACAACACAGGTCAGACCACAAACACCGGGTACTATGTGCCCTACTCTTTGCGAATAGTGTGTGGGTTCTTTAACATTCCACAGAGTTAATGAACAAGGGCTGTGAGATGGGACCTCCGGCTTATTGTCCTTATCAGAGATAAACTGAAAGTGGTGTCCACTAAACTACTCAACTTCCTCCAGTTTGAGGGATTTTACACTTGAAAAATGATAACAACACATTAATGGGACTCACTCGTGTTTCTTTCGACTTTCAATAAATTCGTCAGCAAGGGCATTCAGTCGCTCACTGTTAGGATTCAAAGTACCCTCCAACTCCTCATGATCCAAAGCTCCAATTTCATCTTCATCATATTCCTCCATTAACTGGAAATTTGATTCCAGAAACATGCAAGATGAGAGGAGCATAAGCTGAGCCCTGTGTGACTAAACATCTCTCAGGATTCTAACATTAGATGTATTCAAATTCAAATTTTATCAAACTTTTTGACTTGCCGACACACACCTTTTCAAATCTTTCATCAATAAGCTGCAAACCTGTGACCAAAGCAAGAACATGTCCATTAAGAGACTAGTATTGTCCCCAATTAGTGCTTCAGTCCCAAATCAGTTGGCACTCAAAGTTGTACAAATTCTGCTATAGAAGTGACCAAGAGACAAAAAAACCACAAACAGGCACATACAGATGGATACACCTGTCAGAAATTAGAGAGTATTGGTGGTGTAATAAACAATAGTACTTGTTATAAGAAATTGTGAAGGCTACTTTTCACTGCTGACAGAGTTGGAGTGAATGTCATAAACAGCCTTTTGTAGGGTGGTTAAAACCAAGTAAGATGCAAGAGAAGTCCTACATGTAAGCTCAATAGAATCAGAGTCACAAAGATCAGAACATTCCACTTTCTTCTGATTCTCTTCTGGCTCTGTCGCTTATGATCTAGTGAAAATGGCATTGTTGGTGTTACAAACAGAAGCAAATGAAGAAATGCTTGTTCTCTTGCAAATTGTGACTGGTTTAGTCTTATGCTTCTACTTGTGACTCCGACAGTGTGATTTTCACTTGGTCATAAGCCACAGAGTCTGAGCTGGACACAAAAGAACTGCTAGCCACTCCGTAATGCTGTACCCTTCCGATTACCACTCCATCACCAGTGAAAACCAGCCTTAAGCTTTGGCTCATTTGTCCCAAATCTTTGCGAATCTTTCCTTGTCCCTTGCCTTCATTCCGTCGCAAAACTGATGATGTCATAGAGTAGTTTGTAAATCTTGATTTTGTTTCCTCCTCTTCAAAGTATGACGATTCCTCATCAGACTCGGAATCATCAGCCTTGTCTGAAGGGAAAAGGTCATCTTCATCATCACTTCTGATCAAGTCATCATCACTAGAAGTCAGAAAAACATTAATGCAAAGAGCAGGTTAATAAGGCTGAAGTGAAATGCAAGTTATTGAGTCCTTTTCAACGGGCAGAAAACATGCAAGCAATGGTTGAATAAAAAATTACGTTGAAATGTAACTGGAGTTTTATAATTTTACTGAACAGATTTCAGCAGAATGGGCCATTATGTAACTGAAATACCACAAATGAATTAAGCTCAGGGGATTATCATTTTGTGTCGGGAGAAAAGGAATATGTAAACTATGGTTACCGGTAATTCATACATTCACATAATGTAATTTTGATGAAATCATGAAAAAAATTCCTACCTTCCATAATCTCCATCCTCATAATTTGCCTGAAAATACAAAGTATTTGTAGTCATAAGTGGACAAATGATGCATCAAAGAATTTCCACATTTCCAAATACATGAATATTAGGAAACACATTGTATCAAAAAAGTGCCTGTCATTGGCAATAAAAATCTCTTGCTGATCACCACCTTCAAAACAAAGTTGTCTTCCAAGACGTTGTCAGGATCATCTAGATCTAGTCCATCATCTAAGGCTGCAACGATGTCAGGGTCCAGATCTGGACGAGGGCCTAAGATTCAATGCAAAGCAAAGAAGCGTAAATTCGAATGAACAAGACAGGTCTGGTCTGTTGGACTGCTCTTGAACTCTAACAAACCTAATTCCAATTTACCATTATCACTTTGCTTCTCGGGGTTACCGACATTCGATATGAGATGCGACAGCCTTTGGCCTCCATCGTTTGGTTGTCAGGGATTTTGTTCCACAACAACTTTCAATCTCAGAATGTCCTTGTGAGAAAACTGTTTCAGTTGGTTGGTGTAAGAACTGTTTGTTCTAGCACCAACTTCAACAAATTTCTTTGGATGATATCGTGTGATGCCCCAGTGTCTGTTACATTTTATGTACAGTGGATAGTCTACTGCTAACTAACCAGTTATTGGTAAGTTGTGACATTTTCCCTCTTTTTTTTTTCCAAATCATTGAGGAGTTTCATGACAACATCACTGTGGAACACGAAGTCATGTGAAACTGTATTAGGGCACAGACTGCAACAAGCACTGTGTTCAAAGAGCATCTTGCTGCATTATCAATGAAATGTAATTACCAAATGTTGGTGCAGCAAGGTTCAGTAGTCCTTCACGTTCTTCATACCTTGATCCAAATGCCTCACTTGGTAGTCTCAAATTCCCAAACTACAAATTAAGGTATAAATAAACCATGGATAAAGTAAAGCCAGGCAAGGCCAAGTGAAGTAAAGCACCTTCATTTGTACATGATGATATTTTAAGCTTCAACCTTATGCAGCTGTGTATAGAAAGAAAACAGTTCAAATAAACAGAACAATGTTAAGAAACTCAACTGGATGGAGGCAGCAAGGTGGTTGGTTACTAAGTGTGGTGGAGTTGTATTCGGGGGGGGGGGGGGG
>BLFK01000089.1:156132-172179 GCA_014634185.1 Astreopora myriophthalma | reverse complement strand
AAAGTAGTCTCTGTGCCAAAAAAAATTCATTTTGAAGTTCAAAAGTTTGAGTAATGTCCACGTTTGCAAGTTCGATTTTGGCTGCCTGTTTTCACATCATACTGCCTTCAAAACACATGAAATTCAGTCTCAGACAACTCAATTTTCAAAATTTCTTGGGGGAGCATGCCCCTGGACACCCTAGAGGCTTGTGCCTCTGGTGCTCGCTTGGTCCGTCCCCTCATCAGATCGCACCCTCCCACAAAAAAAAACCTGCCCATGGGCCTGCTATTGTAATGGGGGCATCATGTTACTGATTGGCACAGCTTTAACAGACTAGCCATTGCTATAATCCCCAAGCTACAAAAATGTCTCAAAATGCACCTCTTACCCAGTCAATGAGTGCCAATAAATGTACACTACACCTGTACTTACATTAAAAGGTAAAAGGGACAGAGCATGCTCAATGAGTATTCTCATCAGTCTCTTGGAATAAAAGATAAAATCATCTCTACTAGCTTCTTCATTTCTGGAAACAGAGAACGTCCCAACGTCAGAACAAGGATAGTTGCCTATCTTCCGTGACAACTCATTTGTGTCTTAGTATGTTGAATAGGAAGCAAAAATTATTTCAAATCAAACTAGGTTGAAATAATTTTCACCTGATCTAATTTTTCCCTTCGACATCTGCATTTAGAAAATGGTACTGAAATCAGAAAATAGGTATGAGCACAGCCATCATAAAATTCAACTTAAAACACTTTCAGGTTCTTACCTAATGACCGCATGAAGTCCTCTGACTTGTGGTGTGCTCTCTACAATACTCAGTGAGCTGGGTAAGGGCTGCCCTTGGTGAGCAGATCTAAGCTGAGCTCTGAAAATTAGTTACAATGTCAAGTTAGAACAGGGCTTTCAATAAGATTTGTAGTACGGTGTCCTCCCATGTGATAGTAGCTTGCTATGGAGAGTTATATTTTTTCAGTATTCGTTGACCAACATGGCCAATTATTTGGTAACTCGATAACTCACAGCTGCCAGAGCTCCGGTGGTAGCTGGCTTCTACTGAAAGCCCTGCAGAAATGAAGTAACTTTTAAAGCTGGCCTTCTAATAAAACACCAACAGACTAAGTAACAACAGGCCATACAGAAAATATCTGGCACTTAGTAAAGAGGGACAGAGAGGTCTTTTCCATAGCCTATAAACCAAAGACATTCTTGTTGTGCCCTTCCACTGAGTAGCATCACTATTTGTATTTGCCTCACGATTATCAATTATTAGTATAATTTTTCAGTGGTGAATATAAGAATTCGGCATTATATCCACCGCACTACCCGGTGAATATAACATTTTGGAGGTGTGGCTGATAAGCTAAGCAGGCACTTTTTTGTGCCTTTTTTATTGTATTTTAGCACTTGGTTTTGCACTACTTTCTTGATATTCACCGCTGAAAATTATACTAAAACAATATTATTATTATTATTATTATTATTATTATTATTATTATTCGCCTCAGGCTAAGTGAATATTGGGGAATATTTCACTTCGCCTTCAGCGAATAATTGTTAATTACTCTTGTTCTGAGTACTGTAAAATGTTAAATAAGACTTATCTTTCGTACTTTGTAACAATTTCTGTTATTATCATGACCCATGACATGCATGAAGACCAAGTAACCATATCATAAGGTCAAAATAAGTTCCTTTCACTTCCTCAAACAGGTAAGCAAAGAATTAACTTGAAAAGGGAAAGGAAACTGCTGGCTCACCTGAAGATAAATCCCCTCTAGAAAGGAAAGAAAATGGAAAAGAAATTAATTAGTCAGTGCTCCAAGCTCAACTAATTTCAAAGTCACCAAAAGGCTTTGTGTAATATTACATGAAGGGTAATACTGCTGACCGTACTGGTTTACCGCTCATCTTTGAGAATAATGGCTGCCCAGCCTTGCTAATGAATGCAACATTTCAAGGCAGACAACCAGGGAAAAAGTGGCGAATTACCCAGAAAGAGGAGCATAATTACTATTTTGCGCAAATGCTAATCTCCCTTCAACTTTGTAAAGGTCATAAAAACATTGCAGCTTAGCAAATGACCGCCAAACCCAGGTCGGCAGTTTCGCGACTTTCACCGCAATCTTAGTCGTAAACTTTCTTTTTCTACATGCCATGGCGACCAAAACGGTTGCAACTTGGACCTCTGTTAGTTCATGTGGAAACTGTGGCACATTGTCAAAGTTGCAAGAGAAATGAATCCAGTTTTCAACAGATTCTTTAGTAAGAAAGCCTTCACTGCATGTTCCAACAAATTATTATTCTAACCTGCTCCAATTGTGTTCTCACATGGCGAATAATCAAATCAATGGCAACACTGTTTTCTCCACCTCTGGGGACAACTATGTCAGCGTAAATGACAGTAGGTGCTATGTACTGGTCGAAAGCCTGAAAAACAGTGAAGATGTTTATTAAGCTATCATCATAACTATTTTTTGTGATTGTGCCATATCATAGCTGGTTAACAACATTCGTCGCAAGTGGAGGTCAGGTGCCCCAAAACAACCCTGCGGTTGGCCAGCGACCCAACCCCTGCCGGATGGAACCACCCCCGTGGCCAGCAGTATACACAACCCAGCCATGAGCCCCCGCCCCAACGAAGGGATAAACCAATAAATAAGACAACACAAAACATGGGCACCAGTCACACTGAAAAACATTCAGTGGAAGCCGATCAAAGTAGGCTAAAGTAAAATAAAATAGCAATAATAATAATAAGAAGAAGAATGAAAACCATTAAAAGAAAGGAATGAAAGAAAACAACTGGCAAATAAAATGAATCAACATGACTGCATACAGGCAAGACTATAACAATCCCAAACTACCCAGATATATAAAGGGAGGGGTGGGAGGGGGAACACAATCCCAACCCAACCAGAAAACTCAACGCTCTGCTAACCACACAGTAAAAATTACAGCCGAGCTGGACACGTAATGGGCAGACCGCTGACCGTTGCTAAAGGCGCGACCTTAGCAACTGTAGCCGCTGAATGCACACACCGCAGATAAGGGTACAATAGGACTGACAACGCTAAAACACACCGCAACGCCAAAACACACCGCAACGCCAAAACGCACCGCAACGCTAAAACGCACCGCAACGCTAAAACGCACCACAACGCTAAACAGCAATGCCCACAGGTATAACGCTTGCTCCTCGTTGTTAACGAGGTTAAATTGCATTTAACTACATTTAAAAAAACACTCACAGGCTTCACAAATGTGTTGTATTGCTGTAAAACACCTACAAGATCTCTTTGCCGCTCAGAGATGTCTCTCTTTAACCTATATTAAAGTAAGGACAATGGAATAAAAATTATGAATATCAATGTTATTTAACGAAATTTTGTCCACAGCAATCTAAACCACTAATTGAGAAAGCCACTCCTTTGACAAATCACCCCTGTTTAATGGCAAATAATGGAACGATTGGAAAAATAATACACTGCATGAAAAGAAAGGATACAAAATTTGTAAAAGGAACTGAAATAAATGGATAACTTGGTCACAAACAAGTACAATGTGTTGTGGAATAACCACAATTCAGACCAGTTTTTGTTTTACAATGCTCAACTGAAAACGGATGTAACATGAAAGTGTACATAACCTGTAACATTGGCACCACGCATTTGTAACTTCCCTATTTTCTCACGCTATGCATTACCTTCTAGCCAATCTGACATCAGGGTCGGCATCAACAAAAACTTTCATGTCCATCAGCTGAAAAATAACATTAACTAAACCATGATACTGGCTAGAAAAAGTAACAGTCGCTCACAGCTTTATGTTCAATAGGGAAGAATTTGCCTTAGTACATGTGGGATTGGGCACTGTTTCAGAAAAGTTGATCAAAGGAAGGTCTGTAAACCACTCACACATTCATGTTTGGCAGAGTTGAATTTGCCTCAATACATTGAACAGGCCATTCATTGTTCATCATGCACAAATGTTTCACACAATCCAAGGTCAATCAGATGGTTTTGTGAATAGAATGTCAATGTCCTATTTTGTCTTTGAAGGTCAGTAAATCAGTGAGCCTGAGCTTTGCTGTTATTCGTTTCTCTTCCTATGATGCAAATGAATCATAGCTTCACAATGCCTCTCTTTATATTCACGTAGATGCAAAATTAATGTCCTAAACTAAAAAAACACAAACACAACACTCACGTCTCTAAGCTCCTTGTAAGCAAATGCCATGATTCCCTCAAAGATAATAACATTTGCACCATAGAGGTCATGCTGTGACACAAAGGAAGAAAATTAATCTAACTGTGATAAGAATCCATCTCTGGTTAAAATATATAAAGATCATATATATTTAGGATGGACTTACCTTTTGTTCTAATCTGGCATGAGTTTTGAAATCATAAATCGGCACCTTTCAGAAAACAAACAACAACTTGAAACAAAATTAATTTAGCATTATTGGAAATTATACTAAAACGTAGATGCACCTAAAATTTACATGACTTAAGATGCCTGTAACACAAGCACATCCCTACGGTTAAACAAGGTGTTGCGGATGGGTCCCTTGTTTTTCCTTCTGGCATCTTTTTTAATCTTGCGATTCTTCTGGTCAATGACTCCAAGTTCCTAGCTCGATAGATAGTTAAACAAATTTGATCACATTTTGCACTTCCTGTTAACTGAGTGAATCACAGGAATTGGTCTTCACAGAAAAGGATCAAGCACTGGCCAAATTGTCTGCCTGTGATAATTACTTTGTTGACCATCTGTGGTCTTCTCCATCTTCTCTATTTACTTTATTTTGTACAATTAATAACCACACTAACAATACCCAGCTGCAGATCCAGGCTGCCTAAGGCACGAAACCTTTAACATGAAACGTTTAATTAAAGTTATAATAACATATTGTATAAACATTGTTGACCGGTGCAACTTGCAAGTTAAAACTTTGAAAGAAAGAAGTCAGCCTTTTCAACCAGCCCTCAAAATGTAACCTTCATTGGCGCATGTCTTACATTTGTAGGAACGATCGATCTGGAACAATATACCAATAAAATAAATAGCAAAACAAATTAAATAAAAACATCTACACTGGCATACCTGTACACTCTTCCCTTCTTTCAATTTTTTTAAGATCTTTGCTGCCAAGTCAGCATCGAATGAATCTAACAAGAAACAGTGATTTCTAATTAAATGTACAGAATACTTTTGTGTTCATGGACCATTAAAGAACACTTTCCTGCTATTAGGGAGCTTCCAAAACGACAACGATGACGGCTACGAGGACATCATTTGAAAAGTTCACATTATTATATTATTAACCCGCTTATACCAGTTTCATTCCTCAACAGTAACTACACATTTTAAACGTGGAGCAACATGAAATAGTTACATAGTGATACCACTAAACACAAATTTGTATTTTTGAATGACATACTCTTTACTGTCATCATCATTGATGTGTAAGCCCCATATTAGGATGTCAGGACTACCTGGATGGTCAAAGTTGTATTCATTTCTGTTGGCTGCTTCATGCTGTTCTGGAGTCAGAACCTAACAGGAAAAATGAGATTTACATTTGATCACCAACAGGACTTCACAGTTTTCAATCCAAACTAGTTTACTTTGTCAAGAGTTTTCCAATCTCAAATATAATCAAATGGCATCAAACTGTTACTACATTTTAAGTTTTTGACCAAGCCCATGTCAAATTCATAAGAAACTAACAAAGAAATTCTAAATTTCATGTTGCAAAATCTCTGATTAGAGCAGAGAGTACATGTACCTTTGACTGGATTTTCAACTAGAATGGCCTTCATCCTTCACAAAATGAATAGCTCTATGTTCAGGTGCAATAAAGTTTACTAATGTTGATTTAGTGCTGATTTCTGTAAATTGTAGCATTGAGAGCTGGAATCTCACCTTATAGAAGGAATCTAGTGACAGCATGCTGACCCAAGGAACCCCAAGCTGTTCTATGATCTTATTTGCCACAGTTGTTTTCCCTGATGCACTACCCCCACACAAACCTGAAGCAAAGAAAGGAATTATTGTCATTTACTGTATAAAAACGCAAAATCCTGAAATTAAAACTAAAGTGCATCAAGGCCTTGCCTAGTGAATTCTGAAATAGATCTGGGCTCAGAGAAATTTACCAATCACAAATGGTTCTTTCAGCTGCCCTTGAGAGTTGTACCATGGAGGCCGGCCTACCGAGGGCAAAAAACAACGGTTATTATGTCACTTTCACAAGCAATGACCACTGTTATCCATATTCTATATCTAAAATGATGAATTTACCTGTAGTGGTATAGGCACACTTGATAAAAACCAGAGTGCTCCTAAAAGGAGCTGAACCTTTGCCCTTCCTATTACTAGTTTGGACACCCTACCATTAAGCTATGGGAGACTCGTGGGAGCTGTGCCATTAAACCTGGTTCAGGTGACAGCTGTCATGCATACTTTCAAAGGGGGGCCACCCAAGTAATTTCTGAGGGGGTAAGCCAGTTGGCATCCTTTGACCTTGCCATTTTCTTTTAAGGGTACAGCACAAAATGGCCCTTTTTTTCTGAGGGGGAGTACAAAACGTGGCTCATTTCTGAGGGGTGTTTTGTGTCAGCATTTTGATCGGCAAGATTTCCGTACAGGTCCCTACTTTATTATGCATGCATATGCCTAGCAAAACTCTATTCACGCTCGTTCTTTTTGGAAGAGGGTTAGTAGGAATATGCATGTATAATTAATGTTGGGAGCTGTACGGAAATCTTTCCCTTTGATCTTTTTCTTAGGGGTTAAATTCTCAAGGACCTCATCCAGAGGGAGGGGGTGTAGATATTAAATGGAATGGCCCATGGGGTCTACACCCGAAGGGTTTATAACGGGTAGAAATTATCACAAGGATTACGCTTTTATCTTCAGAATAGAAGGATCCCTCTGCAAATCACGTTTGGCAATAAAGATTACCATGCAGCTAGCTAGACCATGCGGCACATTTCGTACACAAGTTAATTAGTAACTCACTTCAACGTTCTTTTTCAATTGGGAAAACAAGTACGGCAAAAAGATTCCTCACTTGTCCTACGATCATGCTTTTGTACCAAATTACAGTTTTAAATTTACCTGCCGTGTAAATCGTCCTATTTGAGCGCCTGAACACTTTAACATTGTCAGGTTTAGCTTTCAAAGGAGAGCTTGGTGGCTGAGATGGGGTTTCGTTTATACTGTCAAAAATAAAACCAGCAAAGAAACTCACACAACCTCTTTAGAAACAATTTAAACTAGGTCCCAAAATTACCTCTCACAGCTTCCTGAGCTGTCGTCGGTTGGAGAAATTGATCTTAAATTTATTAACGTAAGACCACATGGCCGTTCGGATTTTTCCGCCATGTTTGTTGCTGCGCAGTTATGGCTGCGCACATATTAAAGGGATTGACCATTGCGCAACAACATCATGACTGCGGGCGCCTCTCTACTTCCACGGTTCCGTCTCGATCATATGCTTCTCAGGAAAGTTGGCTCCCATTCCCCTTGCATTTACAAACCAATTGTTTTTTTCATAAGGTAGTTTAAATTGTGTTATGCATTGCAAATACAACTGAGTAAATTTATGATAAAAACAAACGGCAACAAAGACAATACCACGGTCGAACCTTGATATGACAGCCAGAGAGTTAACTGGAGAACTCGAAATGAAAAATTAAAAATTTTTCTTTTAATGACAAGTTTTCGTTTTATGATAACTTTCGTTTTTGCGAACCAGACGTCACAACCTATTGAAAGGACCTTTAATAGTCAGCTGATAAATAAACTGAAATGCAACCTGTTCACAGTTTTGGTACCAAAATGTCGGCCTTAGATCATTACAAACTTTTTCAAGTAAAAAGGCATCAAACTTTTGGGAAAAAAAATTTCAGGTCTGATGTCTACGTACTGTGTGAGACTTTGAGGATGACCTTAGGCCTAAGGACAATTTTAAATCCTTTCGGTCACACTCGACGTCGGAAATGTCTCGTGATAATTTGACAGGTGAAACGTGTTGTCTCAGAAATGGTCCTTTTTACATTTCAAGGAAGCAATTATTACTTTCAAGCATTTAAATCGTTCTCTATATTATATCTGTCCTTTCTCAAATTTATCAACACGATGGCGGAGAGAAAATGATTTTAAAATCAGAAGGGATGATCTTTGCGAGACAAGAGAAAAGTGATTTGGAAGCCTCATCACAATGACTCGCTCTAGCTCGTTTGGACGAGAGTAAAATTTTAATTGCCATTGTTCGCGTATCTCTCGGTCGCTTAGAGGGAGAAAATATTTTCAGAAATAAGCTTCGACAAACTGTGGTGAAACGAGAATCATTTATATTGCTTTTTAAGGATAAGTACCAAAAAATATTCCAAAGATTTCTAGTCTTTGAGACGTGCTGTATTCTTTAAGTGTCACAGATGAATGCATTTTACTCAGTCAGTATCCAGGTGACGTATGTGATGGCATAGCCCGCGGGATACGATATTCATTAGCATCCTACACAAAACGCAGCCAAATGAATTCAAATGTCAAACCAGTCATAGAGAAAGCGATAACTTTGATATGAAAACAATCTCGATAAGCGCTGGAGTCTCGTTTTTTATATACCAAAGACGCACGGATCGGAGGCTGATCTGAGCGATTTTGTTGTTTGCTTAATTTGACAGGCTCGTGTTGATTCAGCGTTTGACAGATCGGAGATTCTCATTCCATCCCTGATACAAAGATGACTGGGTCGCATTGTTCACAAAACAATATTAGAGCATTTTGAATGCCCTTTTTAAGCGAACAATACATGCATCGGGCTGACATGAGTAACTCTGGAAACGCTGAAGGAATTAGATACTTAAGCTATTTCAAGGACAAAATTTTCACGATCAAATACCCATTGAAAGAAGAAGCTAATAGTCTAGCGAACACGTCAAAACAAGCTCTTGAGCGCGCCCCGCCAGCTCGCTTTACCATTCATAGGATGCGCTACAGTTTCTCCCAGTTGTTGCTAATTTGGTTTTAGTTGGAATATAATCGCTCATAAACAGAATATCTATCTGTTCCAATATCTCCAAACAGAATGCAAAGCAAGTCAGTCGAGACTATATGAGGTTGTCAGTTGCCAAATTATAATCCCATTTGTTTAAAAGAAACTTATTTTCGTTCAAACCTCGGCATCTAGAATGTTTGCTTTGGCAAAATGAAACAAAACTTTGATAATAGACCTGGGAAGGGCCAGTCAAAATTGGCGTTAGGATCCGAAACCTGAAGTAAATAAAATCACCGTTTCTTTCGAATCCACGTGGAAAATTTTCCCAGTTGTCCACGGAAGCCAATGAGGTGCGAGCGCTATTTAAATAGATTGTCATAATAAGCCAATCGCGTGTCGTGATTATATTGTAAATTACACAAACACACAGCAACGCCAGAGTGCACACACGCTTTCATCTGTCATTAATGTCAAAGTCGCTGCGCTGTTGCAGGTTTCGCAAACACTGCTCTACTTCACATTCTACTTTTAACCCTTTCTCTGGATATCACAGACTCGGCCTCT
The DNA here is from genome assembly GCA_014634185.1 of Astreopora myriophthalma. Taxonomy (NCBI): domain Eukaryota; kingdom Metazoa; phylum Cnidaria; class Anthozoa; order Scleractinia; family Acroporidae; genus Astreopora; species Astreopora myriophthalma. Next base: position 162,617 of record BLFK01000089.1, on the reverse strand, counting down.
GGGAGCGCGTTCCGGCGAGAGAAATGGCTCCTCACACAGGCAAAGCGGCGAGGAACAAACGTTACTGTAAGTTGCGGAAGCCGGTAGAACCAAATGAATGTCATTTTTGCAGTAAGCTTAAGCCGTCCAAGTGCGCAACGTCTCTCATGGTTCTGAATGAATGAGCTGTGCTTTTGACAGCGTCGACTCTTCGCCCGGCGGAAAGATTCTCGGCCAGAATCGCAATTATCCCTCGTTTGTGAACCCTATCGCTACGGTGAAATGAAATTTCGGCTACTAATAATGTTAAACTCTAGACAAGTTGGGTCTCGTGATTCCGCTGTGTTCGTTGGCGAACCGATGACAGTTACATAGTTCATAAGATCATTTCATGTCTTGATGAGCGAAAGGCACAGGAACTAGCACAGTTTTAAAACTGCTCAAATTCCTCGCCTCTACCTCACTTGTCATTTAGAAACTATTTTCTAACACGTCCTTAATCTTAAAATTTTTCTCTCCCCTAGTGGACGAAAACGTGGAGAATTTGAGGGAGGAAAGCGAGAGGGTCCTTCGCGCATCACGTGTTACAAACGCCAATAGCCCACCGCCCAAGAGAAGGAGAGGAAATTTGCCTAAAGACTCAGTCAACATTCTGCGACTTTGGCTGTGGGAACACAGATTCAACGCTTATCCCTCCGAAGCGGAAAAGCAGTACCTTTCGAAAGCAGCTAACCTCTCGGTGCTTCAAGTTTGCAACTGGTTTATTAATGCGCGGAGGCGAATACTGCCCGAGATGATCCGTCGCGAAGGACGAGACCCAAGTAACTACACAATCACGCGGAGAGCCAGTGTCAAAACTACCCCACCTTCCCCGAGCAATTTGTACCAGCACAGGCTGTCGCCGAGCCCGGAACGGCACTTTGAAAACAACTTTACTCAACGCGATCAGGATTCCTATTTTCCGGTATGCGACTATGAGAACGGACAATTTGATAATTACGTTGGTTGTAAAAGCCCTAAGTCGCTCACTCATGGACAGCAACGGGAGTGCGGCCCAGAAATGCCAACTTGTAATGAAAATTCATCGCTGTCACTAGACGCTTTCAGCAGTATCAATTTATTGGTAGAAGTCGCTCTGAATATGGACGAATTTCGTAAACAAGGGAAGAAGTGTTTCCAAGAGGTAGCTTCTTTGTCTTGTTAACTCGAGTGCAATTTGAAATTTATATCGCATGTAGACTTTGTGTTTTCTCATTGTATCGCGAAGGCCTTTGTACATTGTGATGAATAATGTATCTTGGACCGGCTGAACAGAGAGAGACCTGACTTACTGACAAAAGCGTGTTATATTACCCGTAAGTTAAGAGCTTTGTAACTCTTTCTCCCAATTCTGAACGCGTTTGATCAGCTTTCTGGCGCGCAAGCCACGCTCGGTCCGTGCCCCACGCGCGCCAGTGCGTGGAGCAAAACACAAACTATCGCGAAATTTAACAAGTCTGGGATTATGTAGATGTGCTCCATTGTTTTGCTGAACGCTGTGTAAATAGAATTCTAAATTGACGTTGTGGCAGACTAGCTCCTGTCAAGTGTTCTACACCCCCGCCGGTAAGATAAAAGACGGGCGACCTGTCGTCAAAATTATTAAGTTGTCATTCGTTTCCAATTTTTAGACTCGGCCGTGTCGAGCTTTGACATTTGGACCGAGTTGAAATAAAAGCTGAACTCTTCTGTTAAGCCTGTGATTTTCATGTTTGTTGGCTTTAAGGGTATAATTTTTTGTACAGTAATTTAGCCTTTTAATCGTCAAGAGCAAATAGCTACCGGTCCCCGCATATCCAATTTTAGCTTGTCAACTTTAAAACATTCCCGCTTGGCTTACATCTAGATATCGTCGATAATTCTCCCCTTATCAAATCCGTATATCACATCACCACGCTGACATTTCTCCAGACAGAGGAATTGTCCACCGATAAAACGGCAGTAGAAACAAATGCATGTTTCAGATGCAAATTTGGAACTTCTAATTTGACAACAAGATCAAAATTTGCAGAACATTTCACCTTCCTCACTGGATCGATCTTTCACGGACTGCTTGCAAAAAGGTGTGTGACTAGCGTGCTTTCCGGCAAAAATCCCCACGTGAAACGGGAAGAAATTGTCACCCAAGACATATACGCGACACTATTTTTTTTAGGGATTTATTGAAACGGAAACACTCAGTTTAACATCCGGGAGAGCTCGTGTGGACCACCTGAAAATATTAACCCATTTTAGGAAAAAGCAACCTCCAAAAAAGAGAGAGAGAGAGAGAGAGAGAGAGAGAGAGAGAGAGAGAGAGAGAGAGAGATACCATATTCAATTTTGAAACTGAAGTCGAAGAAACAAAGGGCCTTGTTAACAACTTATGTGTCAATTTTAAGGCTAGGGGTATGACATGACAGAATTGCGCAAAAGTTCGGTCGCTCTGTTCTGAAATATGCAGGTCGCGATCACAGGCGAGCGTATTCTAAATTAAGAAGGTTTTTTTTAATAGTTACTTTCAGTTAATCTTGTTGATTCAAGGCTCTATTCACCAAGTTAGGTAAGACTCGAACACATTTGTTCCGGGCATTTTCAAGCACAATAAAACACAATTGCAACCTGCTCGCCAGCTGAAATAAGTGTTCAAACGTCTGGTTTGTTTCGATTTGTTTGTTGCACGCTTTGAAAGTTCTATTCAAGGGGCAAGCGATTGTTTATGAGAGTATTTTGCTAAAAAGGAGAGAACAAATTCAGAGCGATGTATTCCAAACACGACTCCGGTGTTTCCGAAATGATTTTTAAAGGGCATTTAGACTGGCTGGCGAATGTGGAATGCGCGGACAAGGGTCATTTTGAAGACAAGAAACAACGAATTTGCTGAAAGCTCCCGTTATAAACAATTCTACAACCTGAGGACAGAGTTGAAACCACCAGAACACATCATGTTCTTTTGTTGTCACCAGAAATCCTTGTTCACCGAGCGAAAAGACTTAACGTATCCCAATAGATTATGAAGTCGGATAGGCCTGGAGGTCGTAAAGCAATTTTCTCAAGCATTCAAGAGAAAGGACGAGACTTCCTAAGTAATATAATTGGTTACTTTTAGCCTTGACTGACGTGCCCGATGTCGAGAATCGAGGGATGACAGGTTGATCGTGGCTAGGTTTAATTAAATCGGAACGAAGAAAAATTACTTCTTAGGATATATAGCGACGAAGTATTAAAATCTCATCAAGCGATAGAGTCAATTAAGAGTGAGCACTGATGGTGTTCAAAATGCGCTTCGAGTGCTACAAAAGTCCGCAGTGTCATAAAGTCGACCTTTCCAATTGTTTAGTTTACACGGTATTGACGTCTTAAACAAACGCGTTTAAAGTCAAAGATAAAAAAAATGTTTCTCTGGAAACACGACTATTTTTCAAACATTCGTGCTCCAAACCTTGTTGTAAGCCAATATACGGAAATTTTACCCTGCGCATAAAGTGCTCTTAAAGCAGATTCACTTCAAGATAAAAGAACTTAACTATGTATTTTTGCTTTAGCTGGGGGACTTGTGAGTCGATGATTAATGCAAAGGCTTTAATATTAAATGTGGTCGTCGAGTTGGTCGGTGAAAACGCAACACAGCCGATTTCAAATTTTGTCTTCCGCCACCGTTGAAGGAAAAGAGATTTAGCCAATCCAGTCCAAGTTTAGCAGACAAATTATATCCCTTAGTGTTTCAAATCCCGTCTTAATTTTTTTATAATGCGACGGGTCCTTGAAATGCACTTGTCACCACGAAAAAGTTGAGTTTCATTTCGGCGACTACTTTTTTAAAATTTCGCGCACGCAACTCCTAGTTCGAATAATAAAACGGCTTTTGACATTTCTACTTGTACATGGGTGTCCCCTTTCCGTTGCATGCGCTGATTCAGGCGCTAAACAACAATGGACTGATTAGCGACCACTCGTTTATACTCAGTCTTACACGCGGACAATGATATGGTCAGGCTAAAGGATTTCCAAGAAAAACAATTTTCTTGAAGCCAGCCGGAACAACATCAGGCAAGAGAAAATAAGAATAAAGATGCAGACTTCAAATCAAAAGGCAGCTGAAATTGGGCAGTAGAATCTCTTTGGAAAATTTATCAAATTTTGAAAATTCTGATAATTGAATGTGAATTAAAAATAGGGTCTCTGGCTCAGTTTTCCGACTTTTTCATTTTGCATGTTCAATAGCTCTCAATATTCGTCCTTAATGGGAAACGTTTTTTTATGAACACATGCAAATAATCGGGGTTTTTTTAGAAAAAATAATCGGCAGATCGGCAGCTGTTTAAAAACGGAATCAACGCTAATTTAAACTTAAGAAATATCTGCGATGTTTAAAAAGTCATTTCTGTTTCTCCATCAGAAGAATCAGTATGCTCTGCAGTGTAAAAGAAAAAAACAAAACAGAAAATGCTGGTGGCCACTTGAAGTCTCGATGAAATTCTACACAGTGACCATTCAAATAAAAACTTTTAGCAGCCGCACTTATTCTTGTCCACCTTTTTTCTGTGGTGCTTTTTACTGCAGTTGTCTGTGAAAGGTAATTTATATGTCAGCGAGTGTGTGGAATCTTCTAATGTGGCGGCCATTCGAATGAATATATCGCTGTGCAATACCTGTGGCGGTCCAGACCGAGAGGTAAGGCAGGGGAGGGGCCTAGGCTTCTCCCCTGGGTACGCCACTGAATACACCATATGGATCCCGCCGTGGTGATGTATAATTTGCTGAACAATGCAGCTCATAACTTGCTCAAAATTCCACAAGGTTCGAATGTTCGAAAACATGCCTACAATTGACATTTCTCCAACAGACCGGCTGTGAGCGGTTGCGCAGTGGGATGAAATTCAACGAGTAATGCACATCCTAGCGATTTATACAAAATACACAGTGACAAGAGAAAATAGACAAGGACAATTAGAAAATGAATTAAAGGGCCAAACATCCCGGATGTAGATGGCCAAGTTCTCTATGACTTATTCTTATTGATGCTCACTGTTCTTTGATACCAAGTTTGAGACATGAAGAAATTCTACTCCACTTGGTATCGCCCTTTACACAATAAAGAAACAGCATCATTGTGGCATCTCTTTCTCAAAGCCAGTAAAAGCGACATTTAATGGGAGGCAGTGGGGAAGCGAGACAGAGGGCAAGGGGGCACGGGAGCTTAGAACAAGCCAAGAAGAACCAGGCTTGAGCCTCGTTTTGAAAAAGAGGCTGATATTCGTGGGTGGAAGCTGGACACCACTCTGGACTTCAAACGAAATGGTAACAAGTCACGGTTAGCGTGACATTCCTTAATATTAGATTAATGAAAAACAACTAGCATATATTAATAGGTTACAATTTAGTAGCAATGTAATACCTGAAGATATCTGGTTTACATGTATTCGCAACGCAGCTGGGAAATTCCAATTTGTACTGTCTGTACGAAGAAATATAAATACTGGAAAATATTTCAAGCGTCTGCTGTATTTTTTTTCCATGTCGCATTTTTGCTAAATATTAAGTGCGGCAAATCTATTTGCGTACCTGATTTTAATTTGATCCAATATTTAGAAACGTCATGTCAAACCGCGATTTGCCGTCGGCTAGCTGTTAAATTGAACGCGAAAAGGCTTCGAACACGAAAATGCTCAGCGGACCGCAACAAAAGTGAAATCTGAAGTCGTGGGTTTAAACGGGGGTCAAAAGACCTTGCAGACGTGTTTGATTGTTGATCGGTCAACCGCTGAAGTTACAGTCGGTGAACATGTTACTGTCCCGAGGCAAAGTCGTCAGTGGAGAGAAAAGAAAATAGCTAATCTACTTGAAATTTTATCCAGAAATTATACCAGAAGCCTCGTGTTCTCTCCCACACACACGCGCGCCGTGACACAAAACACTTACAATTGAAACAAACGTTTGTCCTGATAAAAAATGACTAGTGCAAGAAAAGAATTCTGTCAGGTTTTCTACCGAGAATATTCTGATGTGAGGTACATGGTGTTCTTCAGTCAGCAGTTTCCGTATATCACCTGTCGATAGACATAGATCCGACGACATTCTTACTACGATATTCTTAGATGGATCAGCCGACGACATTCTTTCAGATTCTTTGCTACCAAAACAGCTTTTCAGTTTTATTTGCTTATTCTCAAGTTTTCCTTCCAGGATGAACTCGAAATTATTGTCTTCTATGTCTTTAATGTTGTATCAGTCCATCTCGTTCTCAATATATCAGACTCAGCAGAAAACGATCTCTTCAGTTGTTTCCAAGGCTTGCCCACGGTCTAGGCATTTCCACTGATCTATTTACTTCATCTTTTCTTCATAAGGGTTTTTTTTTTTTAAGAAAAAAAAAAACATTGATTTTACCGTTTGGCCGGTATGTGAATGAAAACGGGGTCGGCCAGTTCGGGTCCGGCATACGGCAGTCGGTTGTCTGCCTCCGTTTAAGGAAACTCTTTGCTCTT
>BLFK01000089.1:126132-148632 GCA_014634185.1 Astreopora myriophthalma | reverse complement strand
TCGGAGAAGTTCTTGATTGCCATCATCATCAGTAGCAGCAACATCATCACAACAACAACAACAACAACAATTTTCATTCCCATTCAAAACTTTTACAATAATAATCCTGCACAATGCACAGGTAGCAAAGCTACTCACCATCACCACCTAATCAAAATTATCATCAGAACTTATTCTCCTAACCTTTGTGTTCCCCATAAAACTTTTCTGCTTCTTGTTGACTGAACTTGGTAACTTTTGATTGAATCACAAGGAATCCATTATCCTTGATGATAGTCTTGACGACCTAAAGGAGATTTGTATTAAGTGTCCAAAATTATCATTGAAGTTTAACTGGATTAAACAAAGTCCTGTAACACATAACATTTTAACATCTAGGTTAATTTAGCTGATTAAGCTAACCTATTATTGCTGCTGAGTACAAACTGCTAATTAGCAGCTCAGAGCCAATAAGATTACAGGATTCGTGATAGTGTGTGAGTGGATTTCTACTAAGAATTATAAAATAATTAGGATAGTACACACTCTCATTGGTCAATAGCTATGTTTAGATGAGAGTATGCAAACACGGTTGTGACATCACATGAATTTTGATTGGTTATGTGTTGTCAGATGCATATTTTGATTGGCTAGCAGGAAATATGAGCATGTATCAAGAAAATCTGTTTCAATCAAAAAGGAAAAAACAGCATTTTTCTTCATTTGACGAATTATTTCTGAGAAATATTTTATAAAAGCAAGAGATGACTTTTTTTCTGTGTTTACATAGCCTCATCTAAACACTCAGGGAGTTGGGAGAATTCTCGACAGGTTTGCATAACTGTCCCGAATTCTCCCACCCCCCTCGTGTTTATACTGCTTAATTAATAGCTGGTTTGCATGTTATGTCATTGCCATCATGTTGGTGGAAGAAATCTATAAATCTCCCATTAGCTCCTTTTGTTTGTCCACCAGCCTTGTACATTTACTTGTGTCTCTAGCGATTGGTTGCAAACCATCTGTTTTTTTGTTTGTTTGTTTGTTTGTTCGTTTTTGTTTTTTTGTTTTTTTGCTGTCGCTCCATCTAAACCAAGTACAAAATAGCGAAAACCCTACTTCATATTTGCGTGGCGTTTAAGACCGAACTGGTAGCTAATAAGAGAGTTTCCTCACCTTAGTTCTCGCTGGGTGCATCATTAAGTCTGGTTTAAGAATTGCTAATGTCAGCTGAAGACGACCTCGCCCCATAACGACTTACAGAACATGCAAACAATTGTTTTCCTCGGTATATATGATGAACAACTTTTTTTCTCGTTGTATTAAATTAAAGTCGTTCAGGAAACGAGAGACGATTGTCCTAGTTTGAGCGGAAAACTATAGAGCAGAAACCTTCATTCTAACCACAGAACAATTTTTGATGATGCAGAATGAATTCTTCTCCTGACCTAAATGAAAAGCAGAAGACTTGTCGTATTGGTGAAAACACCGTTTCTTCCGAGCGTCACGGGCGTGACGTCTTAGGATAGCGTTCGTTACCTCACTAAGTTTTCCCAGGAGGTATGTCACGCCACAACCATTTCAGAAGTTCGCCCCGTTTAAAATTTAAATAGGCATTAGCTGTGAAGCAGAATAGCTTGTTGCAAGAAACTAATGCAGTTTTACGGTAGCGCTTCTTCGTGAACGGAGTAAGTGGAATAAACGCAAATGTTGCTTATCTATTTCTGTACGTCACGCGGAATTTCTCTTTCGTTTCCAGTTTCCCGGGGACCTCATACTAGAAACATCCGATTCCTTGACGACATCGCACGGTCTTCATCCAGCGAGATGCCCCCAATTTTAGCATCTTCCAGCTTTACGAGGCGCAAATCATGCAAGGAAACTTTGTTCGATGCGTTACAAGTTTTCCATTTTCTTGTGGCGATGGGATTTCTCTGGGCTGGAATTGTCGAATTCATTAAAAACCCACCGTACTTTGATGCATACGGTGACGCGTCAACACTAAATGACCTACCACAAGGACTGTTTCAGGTATATATATCAATTACATAGCACACGAAGTTCTTGTCGCATGGAAAGCAGCTTGGTTTTTTTCTATCATTCATCGATGATGTGCAATTAACACCCCGTCACAGACTTGATCACAGAAAAGATCTTTATAGATCAAAAGATTTCAGCTCGCGTGCTGAGATCATTATCGGAAACAATATCCAATTAGGGAAGTTGAAGTAGTTAATTTGCATAAATTATATCAAGTTTGCCCAGATTTCGCGCAATACACGGAAATTAAGTTATGGAATTACCAATCCCAAGTGATGTGAACAAAGTAATGAAGGTGAAGAAGAAAAAAATTCTGGGCCCTGGGGAAAGCGGTTGGGGGGTGGGGGTATCAAGAGCAAGAAAATGTGAAAATACAGGTAACATTTTCTTTTTTGCTTCTTTTCATCGGATTGCGCTAATTTTTGGCATATAGCATGGGGACGTTCACCCGGTAATTTTAGTGCAGTTGGTTCTGTGGAGAATTGGCTGCCATTTTGAGAAATGGCCTAAACTCGTGCAAAAGTCAGATAGGGCGTTTTTGCCTGGAGCCCTTCAATTAGAGTCAGTGGCAATTACTAGATTTCTGAAGACAAAACACTGACCCCAAGTCCATGGACTATCCCAATGGACTATCCTAAAATAACCTATCCCTAAAAAGAATACTATTTCTAATGAGGTTAGGGTTAGGTTTAGTACTCATTCTAAATACTATTAAACAGTATTTTTTAGGGGTAGTCCATTTTAGGGTAGTCCATTTGGGTAGTCCATGGACTGGGGATCAGTGTTTTGTCCTGCACCTTTCCCTTCAACTCTGCACTCAGCCCAATGGCAAGACCAAGAGCATAATTCAAGGTTCACTGCCTATATGAGGACTCATCCTGGATTTCCCATGTCTTAGCAATTAGTGGTGATAAATCCATGTTAAGGCTAAAAATATCTGCCAACTTTTTAAAATATTTACTTGAAAGTACATGTGTTTACCCAAGCAATATTTACTTAACTTTACTTGACTGCTTTCAGACTGATCCAAGGAACATCAACAGAGAGGTAAGGGATACATTCAGGTTTTCAGGTTAAAAAAAAAATGTGCAAAATTAGCCATCTGAGTAATGCTGTAATTTATTCTTCAAAACAAACTTGGACGTATCTCCAGGCTTACCTCAGAAACTTATCCATGCAAAGTTTGTGTTAAATTTAATACTAACCAATCATTATTTTGTATTCTTCGTTTTCATATCCCAGCAAGCTTTACGTCTTATGGACTTTCCAATCCTCGCTATGCTATTTGTAAGTATTCAGTTGGAAGTAAGGTTTTTCTGTTACCCACCCCCACCTAGGGGTGAAGAAGTTCCTTTCTCCTGCTATTATAGTCACCTCACCCCCTTTCCCCAAGAATAACCGAGTGACAGTTTACACCCCTTCCCAGTTTTCACCCATAACGCTTGTTCAACAAACCTTTTGTGATTGATCTTACAGGCATATTTTGGAGTTTGCTGGTGGTTGAAGTTTCGGGGACTTGCCTGGCTCTTAACATTTTGCATCAGCCTTGTGTTGCTTTGTTTCTTTATTGTTAACTTCTGGGCCATTGAATTGTTTGAATGGAGGTACACATTTTTTTAACATTTCTTGCATATTGTAGGGTTTTGTGTATGTTGGAAATACAAAGTTGCAATTGAAGGTTATTTCAATCTAGCCTGACTTTTACATAATTTCTCTGAGCCCCATTTATGATGATGAATACCAGGCAAAGGAAATCTCAAATCAAACTAGGTTACAATTTTATTTGTTTCACAAAAACAAGAGCGGACTATAACTGAATGACAGACTTAATTATAATAATTTACCGTGCTGAATGCAGACGTTGCAGGTTAAAAGGAGTTCAGGTCAAAATCATTTTAACTTGTAATTTGATGATGTGAAATTTCTTTGTCTGTGATGTATGGTCATAAATGAATCACAAAGAAATTAAAAATCAAACTAGGTTCCTACAATTTTGACCTGCAATTCATTTTAACCTGCAGCACATACTTGTTGAACTGTAACATATTGAATATGGAAGACAGTCAGGAACAGGCAAAATACTCCAAGGTCAACAGTATAACAGAGAGTAAAACACTCATGCACTAATGCCTTGGGGGGGGGGGGGGGNNNGGGGGGGGGGGGGGGGGGGGTCATAGGATGGCCAGAAACAAAACAACAATGGAAGGTCTGCAGCCACAAATTCTGACTTAAACTAAAATTAAACTGCAACACTTAATTAAATTGCAACACTTAATATAGCCAAATTATTAGATAAGTAGGAGGGTGTTAGCAGCATTGGGGATCAATGTGGAAGGAAGGTTATTTCATGTCTCTAGTAAACCTAGTTCATTCTTATTTGAGTGGATATTGTTGGAATATTCACAGGTATTATAGCACAAGAATGAGAGGACTTGAAGTTCAAGTGTTCACAATCACATTATCAATATCAACAACATTTATTGTTTTGTTTTACAAGAGGAAGAAAATGCCTTTCAAGTTCAAGGTAATTAACTTCATTTTTTTAAAAATAGCCTTATTACAGTCAAGCTATGTCACATGTGACCAGTAACCACAAGACTGAAATAAAAATCCATGTTCTTGGGAACTTTAGATATTGGATTGGAATACTGAAAGTTTTATGAAAATTGTGCTATAAAATGCATAATATCTGAAAAGTGATTTCTCAATGCACTCAAACAGGGTATAATTTTCAAATGCCATAAATTTTAGCATAAAGCAGAATTCCAAGCTTTATGTTTTCGCTGTATGAAGGAAATACCCACAGGAAATCAGAGTCTTGAGAAGAACCTCAACAGGCAGGTTTGGTTTGAACACTTGATTCAAATTTAAAAAAATACTGGTCAGGCATCACGTTACTTGACTGCAAGCAGCCATGTGTGTGACTGGGAGTGGATACACAATAAGAGCCACATACTAGCAGCTAATAGAAGAAAGAAAGGTCACAAATTCAATGCAGCACAACTTTGAAAGGTGAGAACTAATATATGCTATTTTTAACTAACTAATATATGCTATTTTTTTCATTTTTTTTTAATTCGATATTTATCTAGGGGCATCCAATTTAGCAGGGCTAATTTAAATGGAGCCCTGACAGTTGAGAAATGGATTGTTGAGAAATGTAGAAAAGGATCAGAAAATAAATAATGGAACAACCAGACTTTGAAGGCTTTATGATATTTTTATGATATTATTATGTATCAATTTTAGTAAACATAAAACCAATTTAATTAAGGCCCATCATTCACAGATGATTATGATGACAATGACAACAATAATTATTATGAGTTCCACCTGTTTTTACTCCCACAGTCCACCCTTCCAATCAGACCATTTGGGAAGATCCATGTCCTCTGTAATTTTACATCAATGTTTGGTATTGTTTACCTCTGCCTCATTATTTGGTTCTCCAAGCTCTATGGATCCTGGTCGTGCTTTAAAGGTTACAAAGAAGTCTTGCAATTATGTCGCAGCACAAACATGGTGAGCAGACATGACAGCTATTTTGATCTGAATATCATTTTGAATAGCGTGGGATGCTCAGGTACCCTGGATGTCAAAGGTTCCTTTCTTCATGCCAATACAGCCAAGCTTGAGTGCTTTTGCTTTAGTTATTTATAAAAGAGTTGTTCTACAAACGAAATATCTGTGCCACTCAGTGTAATGAGTGAATTAATGTATTGTATTTGATCCCTAGCCTCCCGCACAGACGTTCCTAGGTGTTTGTCACGCGTTCCTGCCCTCATGGGCAGGAATGTGTGACAAACCCCAAAGAACGTCTGCACAGCAGGCTTTTTGCTCCCTGGCTGTCGTAAAATGGCCACCACTTTGGTAAAAAAGTCTATTAGAGGGATAGCACTGTGATCACATCTAGTAGTGGAAAAAAAAAAAACACAAAAATTGGGGAACCAGCAAGACCAAAGTTTCTGAAGCACAAGGCAATTGGGGGTAATTAGGCAAATTTGTTACCAGTGAAATTAATGAGTGCCAAGAGAGAAAGTGAAGACTACAGAGTTGCATTTCATGTCTAAGAAGCAACAAAACACAGAGACTTCTAGCTGGCCTTGCCGTCACTTCACACTATATGACTTTGAGCGTGATCGAATAGAATGAAGAGTTATAATTAAACTGATTTCAACAATAAAACACAGCGAGGGGGAGCGGGGTTGGCACAGTGGTGAGAGCACTCGCCTTCCACCAATGTGGCCCGGGTTCGATCCCCGGTCGTGGCGTCATATGTGGGCTGAGTTTGTTGGTTTCTCTACTCTGCTTCGAGAGGTTTTTCTCCGGGTTCTCCGGTTTTCCCCTCTACACAAAAACCAACATTTGATTTGATTTGTTCTGATTTCAGTTGATTTGTAGTCTCCCCAATTAGTAGAGCACTCGTGCTCGGCTAGATAACCTGAGACTTAAATAAAGTGATTGTTATCATTAACTTAAGCATCTACCACTGTAGGTTCAATGTTACCCATGTGACACCTGTAATTTAGACGAACTGAAACAATGTGGAAAGGAGAACCAAAAGATGTTCCACTGCCAGGATGTTAAGCAGGAAAAGGTATCTGTGCAAGCTAGCCACCATAACAGGGATAATTATGGAATGAGGCTGGAGAGTGAAAACTGACAGAAAAAAAAGGTCTCTTACCCCCTTCACTCTGTTTTTTAACTCACCCACCCTACCCTAACTTTCTAGATATTGGCCATCCAAAAATTACTTTTTTTGCCAGATTCGTGAAATTGCGACCAAATTTGGCACAATATGCGGTGATTGCCAGAAGTCACCTATGTCAATTTTGCGGGGAGCCCTTCAATTTTTGGAATTGACTACATTTTCATTTGTTATTTCCAGGGAGCATTTTGTATATTCAACTACAACCTCAGTGTGTTTGTTTTTCTAACAGGTACAGTATGGTACTTTTATATAACATTTCTTCACATCTTTGGTAATGTCAATTTTGATGTTGCCAGTTTTGTCGGCTAGAATGGGAGCAGGGATGAGCCCTGCCAGGGTGGGGGGGGGGGAGGGGGGAGGTCCTTGTTCCCTTTAAAATTTGCTCGTCTTCCCTTGTCCCCAAAATCAATTCTCAACTTTTTCCCAGCTTTTTTATCCCTAATATGATTTATTTTCCCTTCTCCCTGAGATATTTTGTGTTTGTTCACCTGTTCCCCAGTTTAAATTAGTCATGTTCCCTTGTTCCCCAAAACCCTCAGTAATCCTCGCTTTCGGGGTGGCACCCATATCGGAAAGTAAATCTGGCTTGGGTTCAAATCCTAGATGATGATCCTAGATGACACCATATGTGGGTTGACTTTGCTGGATTGATAGTCTGATCCAAGGGTACTTGGGATCTTTGGGTACTCTGTATTTACTCTCCATCAAGAACCACCCCATTTGATTTTATTTAATTAGTGCTCCAGTGCTAAATCAATAATTTTTGACACCAACATATCTTTTTACTTGTATGGTTTCTCATGCTATTGATTTGTTCATATTGGGAAACAGTAAGTTTTGGAGATTTTTTATACCCCGTAAAACTACCAGTACACCATGCCCATTCCTTGTACCAAAGCTTACTTACATGATCTTTTTTGATGGCTGGGTCATTTTGCTAGGCACCCTTTGGGAATAGCGAGAGTTTCATTTAAATCACTGATTGTGCACAAACCAATTCAAGAATTTTTGCAACTCTTCATTGCAGTCTTTGCCTATGTTGGTGGACTGGTGGTGTTTCTCAGCAACCTGTTTAAAATCGTTCTTCATTACACACTTCGAGCCACCTTTCTATTCATCCATTGGTGTCATGTCACATTTGGAGCTCGGGAAGGACACCGTGCAAGTATGCACCTTCCTGAAATTCAGTCGGAGATTTCCCCTTTTAATGCATCAATTCAAGAACCATTTCAGTACGTGGAAGGAAGAGGAGGGGGTGAAGCTGAAGTGACTGATGATAGCCTGCACTGCCATTTGAACTCAAGCATTGATGCTTGTTATAATGTTGATGAAGACTCCTCCATTGTTGACCTTCTAACATGACATAGTGTACTACCATTATTTTCAGTTGAGTAAGGCACAAAGAAAGTTTGGTGATAAAGTCTTGACATTCAAAGTACCATGTTGTCGAAGGCAACTTGTTCTGTTTCCAACGGTAATTTTTGAGGCTTTGACATCATTCAGGGATAAAGCAACCACCGCTTAAATGGCAGACCAAAAATTCCTGCCAGAAATTTAATTTGTATGCCATTTTTGACCATCTCGTTGCATCATAGTGTATTCTACTTTGACTTGATACTCCATAACTGAAAGAAATAATGTGTGGAGGCTTTGCCTTGAGGCATAAGTGCATCATACCTGTGACAATTTTGGCATGCTTTATTGCTGAACTGCGTCAAAGTCGGAAAAGTTACCATTGGAAACATAGCAAGTTGCCCTTGATAACATGACAATTGGAACATCAAAACTTTATTACTGAACGTCCTTCATGCCTCACTCAACTGAAAATCATAGAACTTACTGTAGATGTGACATACAGGCAGAGGCCATACACAGTCGTTCGACAGGAAAAGTCTGCAGAGTTTTTGATTCATGTATTTAACGATTCTGTTTGGGTACAAAGAGAATCTATTTGTGTACATGTAATGCGGTCCATCAATTTGGAATGATTCTAAGTGAACAAGGAAGGAACTTGGTTAGCTTTTTTCATATTGCCCTCCACCCCCAAATCAGTTATATTGTTTTGCTCACATGTTAAATTTGTTTTAGAAGTATACAAATGATGTTAATGAGCTAAATTAGAGTTCTAAAACCCATGCAAATGTTGGGATAAAAATGAGAATATATCAGAAATACAAAAGAGTTTTAATGCAAAATCATGCATTTCATTTCCATAACAAAAGCAGAAAATACATTTTAGGGATAAAAATGCATGCCCACTGGAATGATTCTTTAAACTTATTTTGCCGTTCCAGCAATAAGACATTCCGCACTAGATTAGTCAGATTAGGCTCATCTTAGGTGTAGAAACCTGTGAAAGTCATGGATGACTTACAGTCAAGCTATGTCAGACATGACCAGTACTGAATCGAGTGTTCAAATCTGCAGCATAGTGGTTCGGAATTCTCATGGATATCAAAGACAAAAAGCTCTGAAAATTATCTCACTTTATGCAAAAATATACATCATCTGAAAAGCATAACCTGTTCAAGAGAACTTTTTGGATATTATAATTTTACGGCATGATTTTCATAAACTTTCAAGTTTCCAATCAAATGTCAGAAGTTCCAAAGAGGAATACAAAATTCTTTAATGTTTGATTCAATCTTGCAGATACTGGTCATGTGTGACATAACAACGTTTGACCATAAGCTCTTATTGTTTCATGGGGGAACATTTGTACAAAACACCCAATATTGTTCCTGCAACTAAATTGACCAGGTCACTATAGTGATTTTGCATGCCTGTGAAGATAGCAGATAATGGCTGGAACTGTTTTATTTTTATTAAAAACAAATATGATGAGAATTGCCACCAAATATATCTATAGAGCTAACTCTGACTTAAAATTTTTAGAGTCAAATTTTTGTACAAATTATATTAACAAACATACAGTCCATAAAATCCTGTAAGAATTTTTCTCACACAAGGCTTTAATATAAAAGGTATAATAATAATAATAATAACCTTATTTCTATAGCGGTATATACAAAAGCTCTATATCGCTTTACAATCTAATAAATATCTAACTAACAATAGCACTATTAAAAGCAAGTTTAAAAAGATAAGTTTTCAATCTGGATTTAAAAACATCAACTGATCGACTTAATTTAATGTCTAAGGGGATTTAATTCCAATGCTATAACTAGTCCTGTCAATGAAATCGGGGAATCAAATTTTAAAATGTACAATTTTTTTAAACAACAACAAAAATGAAATAGAATCAATAATTTTTTTTGTTGCAAGTGCACCAGTTAATGTTTGCAGCTGACATGACAGGACGTGTTGGTGTACACACATCTTACTAACGAAGTTCAAGGGCCATACTGTAAGGTACGGACCATGTTTTTTCGAAGTGAAAACAAAATGAGAAAACGAGGCTAGTGAGATGTTTATTATGTCTTGCTAATTGAATCGGGCTGGAAAGCATATTATTAAGTCAAGTGGTCCATACTGTAGAACACCGGCCACTAAACAAACCAATCATAGCACATTCAGAACTGACTAAGAACTGCAAGGCCTTCCAGGTTTTTATCTTAATTAGGTATAAATTGTCGTAGGTGACAAATCGGTTTACATGTTTTCAGCACCATAGCATCCTTGTTTTAGTAACAGTACTTTCAATTTCCAAGTGAATAAAGTGTGACTGGAAAAATCATTTCCAGTAACCTTAATACTGGAAATACCATGTCTTGAATAAAAGGATTCTTCTAGCCTCTTGATTAAAAAATTGCTTGTGATAGAGACCTTAAGATACCCCAAAAACGGTGTATGGGTATGGCCGTATGGGTAGCGCCTCAGTTAACATTATAAAACTCGCCCATTTCCCCATGTCTTTACTCGTGTTTCATTTACGGGTAAACTGCTGTCTACCCCAAGAAAACAGCTGGGTCTACTGGGTAGGATTAATGACGTCAACGCAAAATGAAAAGAAAGGAAAATGGCACTACCTGTTACCCATACACTGATTTCAGGGTATCTTAAGGTATCTGATATTTCATAACACTGAAGTTGTGTGCTACTGGGATCAACTGTCTTTTGTTGGTTGGGTTAGTTAAGAGTTTTTCATGATCCGACAGGAAAAAGAAAATTGGTTGATCAACATTTTCATCCAGCTCCGAAACTGTGTTGAAAGGGTTGAAAACAATGGATAGCACCTGCTGATCCATGAGCAGGCACCAAGTTTTTGCATGTTGACATCGATTTCCTGCACAAATATTCCACTATCCTGACAACCAGCCTTGGCAAAAGAAGTCGAGGAGGTCTGGGAATGACTATACCCAGTCAAAACTGTGGTTCAACCAAAAATGGTTGAAAAACAATGTTCCATTGGCAAAATTCAACCAAAACCAGTACTGGTTAAAACGGTTGATCCCAACAGAACATGACCTAGGTAAGATGTGGTTTGTATACTTTAACTATCCACTATTGACTCTGAACGCACAGAAAACAGTGAGCTTACTTCTCCTCCAAGAACATGGTATTGAGCTTCCTAAATGAAAAACAAAGATGGCATGTAAAAAGTACAGATTTTTTAAATATCTCTGAACAAATGGAACCTCTTTTTTCAATGCTGAATGGTTGGCATTGAACAGTACATTACTGAGTTTTATGCCCAAGTTTTATTGAGCATTATAGAGAAGAGAGAGCTGTTTATTGTAAATCATCCATTGCACTCCAAAAATGAGTTAAATTGATGATATAAAATACGTATAAGGTGTGATTTATACAAAAATGGACATTACTGAAAAATACGTACATGATTTCTGATTGTAAACTACATGTACAAGGTTGCAATTTGCGCCATAGTAGTCTGGAATAAATAGTCTCCATAAAGTGCTTTAAGCACTACACAAATACCCGACTTGTTCATTCATTCATTTGTCTGTTTGTTGTTCTGCACTTCTTTTTCCAAGGTGGTATGTCTATTAAATCCTTTCTTGCACCAAAAAGAAAAGGCTTTCCTTTTTACGAACAATGATTTGAAAGGTGCCACGGTGGAGAAAGTGGTTTTTTGCATAGCTAACTTCTTGATAATGAAGGGCAAACAGACCCAAAAAAGGGCAACGATTTCTCAGTGGAATTAAGGTCATTTGCAAAATCTGAGCCACTGTGACTCTTCAATGAGCTTACTAGTGGGGAAATGCATGCATGATGATCTTAGTAACAGCTGCAGAGGAGACTATAGACTCTTACCTGATCCAGTCTAAGAAACTCTGCCCTCAGTACAATGAAAAATATGATGACAGAAGGAATTGAGAATAGTAAGGCAAAATCATATCCAGTCAAGAATGGCCATGGTCTACCTGGGGGAAATATTCAGAAAAGTCAAAGGGTGCAGTTGACATGAGAACAATCAGAACTATGCTATGTCACTCTGCAAGGTCAGTGACTACAATAATAATTCTGTGAATTAAAGGGAATCTGTCACCTAATTCAAGGCTATTCCAGGACACACTTGTTGTAAGTTGCCCATACAACAATAGCATGGAACATCCTAGTAACCACTAAAAACTGTCGACGGAAACCTATTAGCTTCTTGTCTGGATATACTCAGAATCATAGTTTGTCAACTAACAAAATGTAAAGGGCATACTAATTTCACAATACCATTTTCAAATATAAAACTCACAATAAACAGAAGGTTTCCCTGAATGACACCAAAACATGGTAACCTAGCCCCTTTAAGCTCATGCCAGTTCAAATTATATAGCTTTTCTTCTCCTTAGGCCTTTCAAGGGGTTTTGCCGACAGGCGACATGACTCAAAATGTGGCGACAATCTTTTTCCAAAACACCGACAGCTGACAGGAACTGACAGAAAAACGGCAACAGTCCATACGAAAAGTGATGACGGGCTGGCTCTAAAACAAGAGACAAAGTGACACCAGAACCCCCTTTAGAAGGCCTCTCTCTCGGACTGCATCATTCCCATACTCACATCGGCACTTCATGCAGCAAGACCAGATGAATGAAGGTATATCCCCTGGCAATGTTAGTATCACTCCAACAAGCAAGAGCAACTGCAGAATGAAAATACAAGAAAATGGAAACTTAAGAAAGTGTCAGAGAATTAGCTTATCAAGTAGTAATTTATGTTAGTACCACAAAGGGCTTGTTTGTTTGGGATACAAATAATTTTATCATCTTCCCTCTGTTTTACAGTCTCGAGTTGTTTTGCAAAGTCAAGTCATAGTCTGTTTTCCCTCTTCCCTTGCTCCCTCCTTAGTTTCTTCTTTCCTCTCTGCTTTCTTTCTCATCTTTGGTTCCTTGACATTCCTTCCTTCTTCCATCTCTCCCTCTCTCCTTAATTTACAATTAGGTGGCTTGCTCTCACCTAATTAATATGCAGGATATTATTTCCTTCAGACTTAAAGTGCATATGAAATAAAAAAGAAGTGCTTTTTAAGTAGATTATTGTGCACAGATTGTGCAATGGCAAAAGAAATTCCACAAAAACTTGGAAATAGGCCTCTTCTGGCCACCTGAAGTAGTTGAAATTCTATAAATAAGCCTCTGCAGAAACCAGTTTGGCTGTTGTGACATAGTAAATCCCACTTACTAGTATCTCTTTTAGCATCTTCTGTGCAATGTATTACGTCACAGCTATTATTATATGATCATTCTGGCTGAGTGCAAAGTGAAGCCACATTAGAGTGCCAAATTCAACTTTTGCAGGCCAACAGAAATCACCAGCGAAGTGCTCCACGAATAAAAATTTGTGATTCCGGATTCTTTCATTGTTAGCCTTTCAAATAAAAGCATCTTTTTAAATTTCATGTGCACTGTAAGGGGGACATGCACTGATGCACTGATAAGTGCACTTGGACTGATGGTGCACTGATGAGAAAAAGTTTACTGTTGTCTTCTTTGCTACCAAGAAGCATTTCTTACCTTCACCAGAAATGTCGGACCATGTTCATTTTTATTTACCACAATCAAAATCACCAAGACAATTGCACTGATGCACTGAATCCAAAAAAGACTAATGTAAATCCAATAGAACAGCTCTGGCTCCCATTTAGAGAGATCTCTGAGGATATAAACAAAGGATTATTTACCCTTGAATCACAACTTAAAGTGCTACTTTAATCAGAAATTGCTTTCCCTCGAACTTCGGCAGTGCATTTCCTTAACACCTGAATGGCATAAAGACTTTAGACTTACGTTTAGACAGATCAGTAGGGGTCTTCGGGGTGTTTGTATTCAAGACACCCCTACTGATTGTGTTTAAGTAGTATGCCTTCTTCCAAAATGGCTGCCATTTTAAAATTCTTTTGTTTTTATTCAAATTAGTCCTTTTCGCCTCGTTCAAGGTAAAATATTCTTTTGAAGTTTGGGCTTAAAGACGAGGCAACAAGGGCTAATTTGAATAAAAACAAAAGAATATTAAAATGGTGGCCATTTTGGAATATGGCGTATAAGTATATTCTACTTATTACAGTACAAGACTTAGGCAGTCTGAGGGCCAATAACTAAAATCGGCCTATCACATCACTCTATTACCCATCCAATATTTTCTACATACATGTATTGAACCAGGTATCGTGCCGAACAACCCCACCTCATAAACGTTAGTCAAAATGATACTGGCACTGTAATAGCTAACACAAAAATAACCTGGAGAAAATATCCCTTTTATGTTAAAAAAAAAAAGAAGAAGAAGAAGAAGAAGCTAAACAAAGTATTTTATCAACCTTAACATAAAACAATGTAGGCTTTCAGTCTGAATTGAGTCCTTTCTATTGGGTACATTTTCCAATAATTGTGAAAAACCTTCACTACTTTTTCATGAAATTATATTAGGTGCAGTTACTGGATACAACTCCCTCCAAGCATGCATGCAAGCAGGCACAATGTAAACATACAGTTCTTCCAGTAGAGCCATAAACAACAATGCCAAGATAAATTGGGTCACAAAAACTGCTCCAGACTTGTTCTTCTTTACCCTCTATACAAAAATTAAAAAAGAACAAAGAAACAAAGTTAAGGGTACATTTATTACAAATTATTAACAATACAGGTAAACGTTTGAATTTTCTCTTCAGAATGTCAAAAATATACCGGTACATGTATATGTGGTAGTTACAAATTTTTCATAGGTAATTTTTTTTTAACTAGGTAAATATTTTTTTAACTAGGTAAATATTTTTTTAACCAGGTAAACATTTTTTTAACCAGGTAAACATTTTTTTAACCAGGTAAACATTTTTTTAACCAGGTCTTTTTTCCATTGCTATGGTCTTAATCAACTGTTTAAAAACACATTTTCATTACTTTTCTTTCCTTTTTTCCCCTACCTTTGTATCTTTTTCCTGTCTGTTCCCTTATCTCTATCTTATACCATTATTATGAACCCAACGGCTCACCAGGATGTGAGAAAGAAGAAACTTACCTTTCACCCACTATGAATTGAACCAGCTATCTTCCAATTAAGAGTCTGCCTTCATATCCAATCGACCACACAGGACAACTTGCAAGTTCCCTCATTTTAGTTGAATTTATTCCTATTTCAGTCCCAGACTCACCTCAACCAAAACTTTTATGTATAAAATTTATGCCAAATGAGAACATACGTGCTGTGTACTGGTAGTATCCATAACCATAGCTTAAAATCTAACCATTTCAAATCAGTGCTTAGGCCTAACCAATAATCCTTCCACAAAATGTAACTAACTATAGTCACAAAAAACACCTGGTTATAAACTAAGATAAAATTACCTAGTAAATAAAAAATCAAATTTTCACAACAAAAATGAACTAAGATTAAAAATTACCTGCAACATATACATCGTAGTTAGCTATATAATTTTAAATCAATCAATCGATCAATCTTTTAATTAAAGACTTTCACTGGTAGAACTACATACCGTAGACAATAAAATTGGTATTTTAGATATCTGGTGTACAGTGGCCAAAGTAGCTGATGCTTTCAAGTGGAGAAAAGTACATTGGATTATAATGGATGCATTTTTGGGGGACTATTCTGTCCATTCCTGTTCCAGTTTAGGATTAACATTGTTATTTAGGAATAACAGGAAAGCGATTTTCCAAAAAAAAGTGTATTCCAAAAATGGAATGGTTCTTGCAGAGGTGACCTGAGAACTAACACTCAGAATAGTCTGGACAAGACTAAGAGTGACCTCTGGCAGCCGCGCACGATTTTGGCACCAAAATAATCCCTCCCAAAAAATGCGTATTCTGTGTCTTCCGAGTAAGCCGTATTCTGTTTATTCTGTTCATCCTGCTATCGAGAGCATTCGAAAATGGAATGAGTCCGAAAAAACAACAACAACAACAACGCATAAACCGACCATTCCATCTATTCTTATTCTGGAATAGTCCAAAAAAAGTGCACCCAATGTTTGTTTTCTGAATAGTGTGAGCAATAGCAATACCACATTGTGCTTTAAGGTGGCTTGAACCAGTTTCAACACTTTCATCAGACTTTCTTATTACAAAAAAAATGACACTACAACACAATATAACAGCAATGTTAAAGTACCACATGAAATGCCAATGAATTAAGATGTGGTAATTATTGTCACATAAGTTACCATGGGAACAGGAAAGTCTTGAAAAACACCTTACATTTTGGCTATTTGCTCATCAGTGTGACTCCGTTTTTGTTTTGTTTTTTGTTTTTGTTTTTTTTTGTCGTAATTTTTTTAAATGCTTGAAAGTGATCAGCAGGCCAGGATGAAACTCTCGGCAAAGTTTAAGAACAATCCGTAGAGTGGGTTCACAGCCACCTTAAATTTTCAAAGAATGCGATAAGTTGATTATTCACCGTAGCTGCTGCTGACTCGACTGATCCATGCTCAGATTCAGATGAACTGAACTCTTCTGAATTGTAATTGTTTATTTCTTGTTGTAGAAAGCCTTTTAAAACAATAAGATCGTCTCAACAAGTGCAGTGCTATGTTGACATAATTTCATAATATAATAGCTGTGCTTCATTGAATCACAACATAAAAGGTATCTGCAAAGAACAATAATTTATTTACCTTGTGATCTGTACAACAATTGATGATTTAAGGCCCATGACAGACACAACACCTGGGGGGAAAAAATGAATGAATAAGACTGAACCTGAAGATTTAAAAAATCATGATATGCTAGCTGCTCAATTCCTCCCGCCTAGGACTCTGATTTTCTTTTCAGTTGTCCATTTGTCCATTGCCAAGCAACTAGCATATCATTTTTCACATGGGCACACTACAATATTACCACAAATAGTTGCATTTGAAAATTATTTTAAGAAAATCATTGTTTTTGTAACCTTACCTCCAAAGACTTTAAAGCTCCATCTAAAAATAGGCCATAAGGTTAGTTAGTGCAATGATTTCAAAAACAAATGATTGATTCTGAAAGCTTTCTCAAAAGTAGCCAATTGCTGGCTAGCTGAGTCACCCCCGTTCGATTCTTGACAATCTCTTAAAAGTCCGAAGCTGTATTTATAATTTCAAGTGGAAACAAAGGAAAAAACCACACACAGAGATATGTGCAGTGAAGTGGTTGCATCTTTGCACACCTGATTTGTCATGGAATGCCTATGTTCATAGCCTTTGACACACTATCTGCCGTCTTTTTCAAGTTGCTAAAACAGACTTTGTCAAAAGCACTGTCTGTGTAGACATGAACTGCTGCACTGTGTACAAATGAAAGGCTGCATGCACAACCAGTGTAAGGGACTACTGCTTTGGTACATCAGTTATTTTGCCAAAACTGTACATAACTATGAAAACAGAGGCACGTTTTTCATCCTTGGCTAATGCCTCCAATTTCTTCTTACCACTTAGAACAGGTCAACGCAGAACTTACGGCTGCTCTTTACTGCTCAAAATTTGGCCACAATTTGACAAAATTAACTGAAATACGAGAAAAAAAAGTCATGTAAGGACGGTTATGCAAACAGCTTTCTAAATATAATATTTATGTACCTGCTATGAAATATCCTGTTAGTCTTTTAGGATGATTGGTATCATGTTTCGCTGTTATAGCATACACCACTGAACCAGCCACAGATCTGTGTAATATATAAAAACAATACAATATGTTAATCGGTTCTGGTTGATATTGCCCATTCCAGAATTCAAATGGGGACTGGGGACTAAAATTGATGCCCGTCACAACAAAGATCATAAGAAAAGTGCTTTGTTTCTCAAATATGGGTTTGTTTAGTTAGACTGCAACCATCTAGTAGGATTTTAAAAATCAAAAAAATTACAGACTTTGTATGGATCTGGGGGATGCCAGTTCCCAATTTTGGTGACCTTTGACAACTCACAGTGCACTTATCGTGCAAGAAAACCTTCCCAAACTTAATCAAGATAATAACTTTTAAGCACTCTTTCTGGTAGTGGGGGTAGCTGTTACTAATGGCACACAACACAAGGATGGTGCAGCTCGACTCACTCGTTTTTCTTTTAATACCTACTTCATGTAGCATACATGAAACAACCGTATACATAACAGCTTTTTCATTAGCCTGGACCGTAGTTGGCAGGATTGTTGGAGGCGGCAAAGCCGCTCTGAGATGGAGGTAAATAATGAGCGGCAAAGCCGCACGGAGAATGGGGAGGGGTCACAACACCCTTCCCCATTCTCCGTGCGGCTTCGCCCCTCGTTATTTACCTCCATCTCGGAGCAGCTTCGCCGCCTCCAACAATCTCGCCAGCTACGCAGGCTACTTTTTCATATGATGTAATATGAACAGTTTTTAAATGTGTTCCGTTAATTCATGTAATGGTTTCTTATCACTGTGAATGCACAAAAAAAATTGCAAAATCAACAAGAAGAATCATCCGAAACAACAGTTGTGAAGGCATTCAAGCTAGGCTGATATATTATGAAGGATGGCAAAACCTTCCATTCTTGCATGGTTCCACAGTAGGAATGTAGATGTTGTGGGTTAAAATGACTTTCAGTTCAAAATTTCTTTAGCCTAACTTTATTGGCGGTTTCTTTGTGTCTCAGTCATGGCAATTTACTAGTTAACGTCAAGGGAGGAACTAAAACAACCTTTTTTAAAAGATCAATTTCAAACAAATTAGTACTCAATCATATTACAAGAGCACGTTATGCTCACCTCACAAAGAATATTATGAAGTAAAAAATCCATGGGTCATTGGAAATGACATTGCTTCTTGCAGTAAGATTTAGGACTTTGATTCTGAAAGAGTATCAAAAGATTACAGTTTTAAAAAAGGGAGGTAATTCACATCATCCAAAGATAGCTTTAGCATCATGCAGTTGAGTCCCAAATACAAATATTCCTTTGGCTTCTTGTTCAAAATAATGCAGGGTTGTCAAAAAGGTTTTGAATAGAAGGAGAATTTAAGAAAGTAGATGATTATGGGAGCCAGAGGCTACCATGCTCTCTACGTTTTCTTTTTGCAGGTGAATTCTGACTGGCAAAACTAAGAAAGTAGCCAGCGATATCGCCAGTGACTAGTGCTTTTTGACAGCCCTAACTATGTCTGCATAGGAGGCTCCTGTACAATTAAGTGACTGTTCAGCATGTAGTTGTGCAATTTGGCAGTTGGCAGCCCTTACTGGAGGGTGTCAATGGGTATGGCTTTAGTCAGTAAACAACTAACAAATACGCATTTAGTCGGCAAACGGTTAGAAAAAATGGATTTAGTCAGCAAACAGCAACAAAGGAGATTAGTGAGTTAATTTATATGATTTTATGACTTTTATGAACTGTAGATGAGCCTGGGACTGGTGACTAGAACCGCAGGCAGAGCACTGTCTTGGAGCATGTCATGAGATGAGACCGGATAAGGGAATAAGGGAAGACATGCAATCTCCAACAGGGCACGCAACATACGAAACAGAGAGTACAAAAAGTCTCCAGAAGTGTTAGACGAGGTCAAAAACTAAAATTTACATTTTTACGTCAAAAATTTTGTTATTTATCCTAGAAAGTCTGCACCCCTTGGTCATTACGTCCTCTTAAGTACTACATACACTAAAAAGTCGATCTTCTTTTATACATTAGTCACTTCACATTTTGTTGTATGGTTATGATGGCCAAAAATGTCTTTATTTGCTAAACAGTTAAGCCCATTGACACCCTCTTTCTGTGATTACCAATTATCTGCCAGAACAACAGTATCAACACTACTTTTGACAAACAGAAAGTTCTGTCAAATGAAGCTACAATCCTTGCAGTTATGGACGCAATTTTGGCAATTGCGTAGAGAAACCTGAAAAAATTCAGGACTTCAACGTGCTTTGAACCCGTGACCTCGCGGAAAGAAAGTTCTGTATACCTGTTATGGCACACATTACAATTAAAATACCTGTTGTATCTCAAATGCGTCACTAAGCTCAATAAGAGACAAAGGACAGCTGTAGCAATGTAAATAGCTGATGTCACTGGATGGTGAAATTTTCCATTGATACTACCGTACCTGGTACCTGGTTATCACAAGGAAAGAAACATTTCAGTTATGCAAAAACTTGACATAATTAAGCCACCCTTCTATACAATGACATACATGTATTTTAGCTACCTAGAGCCTATCTAAGCACTATACTCGGGGCTCGACACTAACTTTTCAGCTTGCTAGCCCACTGGCTAGTGACAGGTTTGATCCACTAGCCAAAATGTAAATTTTTCACTAGCCAGACGCAGGCATTTGTTACTGTAAAGTGAACAAAAGATTCTCCCAGACTTGATTTCACGCATGACTAATCATTAGCGGCAAGCAGTTCATTTGTCGTTCGTCGCTTTTTACTAAGGGGAAAAACAAACAAAAAAGTCAACCATTCTTTCGCAGTTTTAATTAGTAATTTAAAGTTCTTGTTTGGGCCAATAAATTATATATATGATATTTATTACAGCCGATTTCGTTTTGTGAACTGGGCCTCCAGTCCTCACAAATTTTCGCTAGCCAAAATGGCTGGTGAAGCGCAAAAACCAATAGCCAAAATGGAATTTTTACTAGTCTATGGCTAGTTGGCTACCGTTAGTCTCGAGCCCTGATACTTTTACACCATTCCTCATAACAAACAGCAAGCATGAATAGCATTTGCCGAGCTCTCAAGTTCAATTGTCAGCCAAGAGTGAGATTTTGAATGGCATAGTCGTCTACTGTGACACCAACCTTGCAACCGTAGCATAATATAAATATTAGTGTGAGAGCATGCAATACACGAAGCAATGTACCAAATTTCATTATGATTGGTGCATGGAAAACTTCAACGAACGTTAGATTGCACCCATTTCCATCACCAATTAAGTCGTTGATCACAAAATAATAATTTATCAGTCTTCCATCTCTTTCTGAATTCGTCTTTCATTGACTCCACATCAACCATGGCTACCCTCCAAAACATGAACATGTGGAAGCTGTCAAGGCTTGTAGCCGATCACAACCAGCGTGTACAGTGGTGAAAAGAACACAATCTGCTCGCGTCATCTAATGAATGCCCAAAATCTGAGTGCAGAAATGCACTCAGCTGGAAAATGGATTTGTATGGCGATGCTTGAAAAAACGTTGCAATGGACAAGCTTCAGTATGCCAGGACTCATGGTTTTCTGGCATTAGACTTTCATTGAAAAAGTATTAGCCCTAACTTACGCTTGGGCGCAAAAATTTACCACTAGTCAATCAGTGCATGAAACTTTGTTGGACGATCATGTCGATGAAACCATGTCGTCAGAAATGGTGATAGATTGGTACGACTGTTGAGATAGACGAGTCCAAGTTTGGCAAAATGAAGTATCAAAAGGGTTGTTTCATCAAAGGACAGTGGGTCTTTGGTGGCATTTGCAAAGAAACCAAAGCTTGCTTCCTCGTTTTGGTAGAGTGCAGAGATAAAGATACACTCTTGCCAATTATCCATGCAAATATATTGCCAGGAACACCCGTGACAAGAGACATGTGGAAAGCTTATGATTGCCTCAAAGATGAGGGCTACCAGCATCTCACAGTTAACCATAGCCTAAATTTTGTCAACCCAGACACAGGTGCTCACACCCAGGGCATTGAAAATAGATGGTGGGGAGTCAAAGGAAGTATGCCTTGTACAGGTACATCCAAGGATCTGTTTGATAGCTACCTACAAGAATGGTTGTCACGTCAGCACTACAACAACAATCCTTTTGGAACCATTATTGAGCATATCACCGATCTCTACAATGTGAGAGAGAACAGCTAACACCACTGTACACACCAATTGTTATCTCGAAACGCCCGCAATCAGAGAGGAAAGAAACAAATTTGGTGCTTTACAGGGCTTGGCATTCGCTGCATCTAGGACCGGAAAGAAAGCAAGAATAACTGACAAAAAAGAGAAAAAGGTAAACTCATATTTTCACTGGAAATATGTGCTTCATTTTGTCACGTTGCCTAAACACAGTAGTCATAACCACGTTAAAAAGTACCTTAAAACCCAATTCTATTTTTTGGGCTCTTTTTTACACAGTACGTACTTAAGCTGAAAAACTCTGACCTGAACCCTTGTCACCGAATTGCTGCTTAAGTGTTGGATTTTCCGTATTTTCGCCCAAGAAGTGCACAAATTTTCCAAGTCCCTTTAGAACAAAGTGTAATAATCCCAAAGGGCATGTATTGTGACTGCTATTGTTTTCTGAAAACAAGAGAGTGTATGCATGATGAAGTAGGGACCTTTATGGAAATCTTGCCTAAGGTTAGGTTAAGTCCTGGTTCTGTGGCATGAAGCAACAGAGGGTATTGCTCCCCTGGATGGGATGCTAGT
>BLFK01000089.1:107185-114685 GCA_014634185.1 Astreopora myriophthalma | reverse complement strand
TAAATTTAAAACTATTTCATATCCGCAGTTCATATAGGAATTGACTTTATATTGTCTAGTATCCGACTAATCTGCTGTGACAGAGAGATTGATTTTATATCGGCTGTACGTCCTCTAAACCACGCTGAAAAGAAGCCCAAACACGAGAGGATGAGGTAAGAGAAAAGGTCCCTACGCCCCCCCCCTCCCCCGATAAGTATTTTCAATGCATTTTTTTAATTTCGCGCCACGTGTGAAGGCTATTTTTAACCTCATCCCCATGACCTCGCGGTTCATATTTCACAGGACGGACCAATCGGAATCCGTCCTTTAAAAAAACTAGTCTCATGACCTCGTACTAAAAATAGATTGAAAAAATTATCATTGATAGAGGGCCATGTATGGGGCATATGTTCTCTTAACCTCACCATCTCTTCGTCTACATCATTCTTTGTCGAGCATTTCGGTTTTTCTTGGTGGATCATTCCAGCAGGAAACGCTAGATGAAAAGGCTTGAGTGAGCGTCGACGTAAGAGCGAGAATACGAAGTGCCTCAATGTAGGACTGATTCTATACGACAGGGGTTGTAGTTGTAACGTGAATGTAGCAATCTGGCCGACCATACCGTAGCGCTAAGTTGAAATGCAATCCTCGAAACCGTAATCTTAACTTATTGAGTGAACTTGAAGACTTGAAGACTGAAAACGTCTATAACCATGTGGTTGAATGTACGATAGTGAAAGGTTTTAGAAGTCAAGAGATGCAAATGAAGTCCAGGTCCGGCGGTGAGTGAAGCTGTTAAACCAGTTAACTGTCCTCACTTGGCGCCGTTTCCTCTTCGGGTTTTGTGTCTTCACTTGGCGAGTTTTGAGCTTGTTCAGTCGCTTGCTCTTCTTCAGCCTGCGATTCATCTGCGGGTTTAGCTTCGTCGCCGGCTTCCGTAGCCGGAGACTGCATTTCTTCTACCTCAGGTTTCGTTTCCTCTGCCTCGGGCTTCGTTTCCCCTGCGTTTTCTCCTTCGGACATTGGCTTTTCAACCTCCTGTTGTACTTGTTGTTCATCAGTCTCCTTCTGCGCTTCGCTCTCCCCGTCATTGCTTTGCTCCACTGGTTTCTCTTCGCTCTGTTCCCCTGCTTGTTCGCTTCCTTGCCGTTCGTCTACGTTGCTTTCCATCTGTGCAGGCGTCTGTTCTGTTTCTGGGGCGCTCGGTTCGTCCACCTCCACGCCTTCGTCCTTTGGCGCCTCGCTCTCTTGTACAGTTTGATTACTCTCCCCTGCAGTTTCATCATTTTTTGCTTCCTCTACCACCTGAACAACTTCTTGATTTCCATCTCTATTGTCTTTCACCTCCTCGACGTTTTCCGTTCGATTTTCGTCAGGAACGTCTCTGGATTCCTCGCCAAGAGGATCTTCCCGTGGCTCGGCCTCTGTTGGTTTCTCGGGCGCTGAGTTTTGCGGCTGGTCAGCCGTCGCTTCTTGCTCTGTAGACGAAAAAAATATCATTAATCACCGAACAAAAACATCAAGTTTCTTTTTCAACATATGTCCAACATTTTATAACAAATCTCATACTTTTCTTTCCCAGAAAAGCTTCAGTAAGTCGCTTCAACATTTCAGATACTCTGGCTCTTTTTGAGCTAGACGAACTATTCTAGCTAGCACGGTGTAGGAGCAAGCACGAGAGGAATTTCTGATTTTTATTATCAAATCAGAAACCCTGACTACTACTGCGAATTCAGTTGTCGAATTAGCTCGTTGCTATACGTTTGTTTCAACAGCTGCACGGTTTCTGAAAGTGTTCAATCAAGTTCTTGAGAATGTTATTTTTCTCATCGAAAGTGAAGCAGCCTTACTCGATAAAAAAAATACGAGTTGTGCCAACAGGAATCCAACTTATGAGCCTTCGATTAGTAGTTCGGATGCTCGACAATTGAGCTACAGAGGACTCATAGAAGACAGGCCATTCAACTAAGTTCATATGTGATCACCAATTGATCATCTTGCAAACTGCTAGGATTTGAATGTCGACGCGTGATATGTTATTCTCACTATTCACCAGTCTGAACACTTAACATCTCATCTCTTTCGATAGCTTCCTGTTTATAGTCTGAAACGCAACGACAGTCGACAAAGTAAGTAGCCGGGGAAACTACTAAACCGAAAATACTAACTGGTAGGCTCCTCGGCTTTCTGTTCACTTCTTCATATCAGCCGGGCTACATCTCCCCTCATAACTAAATCCTTTGTAAGAATCTCGATGTGTTCATACGAGAAGGCGGCTGGCCCGGTTGCGGAGATCTCGGTCTCAGACCGACCGGGATGGCAAATTTTCCATATGAACAATTCAGGATATAAAGAGGCCCTAAGAAGTGCTGACCTGAATTCATTGGAGCCGAATGAAGATTGATTCCAAAAAGATCAAACAAACTTCACGAGTCGTATCAGAGACGCGAGAGGTAAGAAGACATACCAAGACGAATGATACCGAGTATACCATAAGTTTATGGTTTTGTTCATGTTCCTGTTTGTCACGTCGTTAGAAGGAAGAGAAATATCCCTCAGCACAGAAAAAAGATGAGCTGTAATTTTTCAGTCAGGTAGTCGTTTAACAAGCGTCATTGTCACGTCAAGAACGGGAAAGCAGGGTTTTTCCAGGTTTGGATATTCCCACCAGTGCCCTTTATTCGGTGAACGCGACCAATCAAAAGCGTGCAGCCGTTCAAAGTGTGGGAAAACGTCGGCTGTGCTGAGCGGTGAAACTGATTGGCTCTCTGACTGGCAGGGGGGTGTTGCACGTACTTTGCAATATTTGCGATACTAAATGAAATCGTGTCCACCAACCTCTCAGGCACACTACCGAACAAAATTGAAGGCGGTTTTCAATGGAGTATCATAACACTAAAACCAAAAACTGAGCAAAGTGACTACAGACTCAATCACTTTTTGAAGCAAATACGTCCTTCAACCAACCAACCAACCAACCACGACTTGCATTTACTGGCCAATCAGAACGCAAAGCAGGTAAATGCAGCCGGCGTCAAGGGCGGGAAAACGACAGTTACTACGTCCAGAAACGTTCTGAGTTCAGAGCTCAACACTCGACACTGAAAACTGCATCAGAGGCTAATGAATAGGAGTGAGCATTTTGTGCTGTTCATCTTTTAGATAAAACATCGATAGTTAAAAGTCCATCATGCAGTGCTACTTGACATCCAAAAGTGCTGCATATCAACTTCCTTGATCCAAAAGAATGTTTTCAGCTGGTCAAATCAATATCAAGAGTAACTCGGCCTTTTGGGGGATTCTCGTATAAAACAATTGAAAAAAATATTCCTTCTCCCAGTATTTTTAACTTCAATCCGCAAAAATTGTCCGATCTCTCAGAGAAATTTTAACAAAAATCTAATGGTTCACTGATTTGTGTAAGGATGTCTAAAACATGGAAATTCGATATTTTCATACAAGAAAGATGCGCAAACGTTGAGCCCCTTTCTCCATGCAGCTGTATTTTTTCACTTTTAAGGCTAATAGATTTTTTGAACAAAACCTTACTCCTATGGAAATTATTTCGTTTCAAAGCCCATACAAGTACTCCCATGTCTATCAGAAATGCTTTTTCTTTGAAATTTGACCCGTTCAAAAGACAAAAAGTGTTTTCGAATGCGACATATATGCGGAAAATTCATGACAGTCACCCTAAGCTCAAGTAATCCGTAAAATCTTGCGCTCTTATTTGGCCGGAAAATTTCGAACAAAATACACAATTTGTTCCATTGTATTTTTAGCAAGTTTATTCACAGGATCATTTCATTATTTAGTATGCCACTTTATGCATATTTTTCTTTATTTAACAGCAAATGTTTATTTTTTTGGTCGGAAGTGGACAGAGATGAAAAGACTTGGGCTGTTGTTTTTTGACTTGTCCTCATAGCAACGAAGCATATGTTTAAATATCTTGTAATGTCCACTTCATTGTCTACGCACTGACATTTATTGCTTGTAGCGTAAGTTTACATTTTGTTTTTCATCAAAGCAAAGTTTTTTCTTAAGATTTTTATTATTTCTATAAATCGATGCGAGACGGAGTACGTATTTTTGTTGTTTTGTTTTTGTGTGAGAGTGGAATACATTAGCCGGGCCAATAAAAAGTAAAATTCATCGGTGCGTTCTCAAGAATGTTTCCTCTTTCTGTAACCAAATGAGATCGTCTACTGAAAACACTTAAAAGATCAGTATCTTTCATTGGCTTTCTCTGCGCACGTTTTGTCGTTTCTTCCTAAAAGAAATTAATTTGCTTTTCAATTTTTACCAAATAACTCTTACAATGGTCTTCCAAGGTACAAAGATTTATTAATGCTAAACGGTAGACACAACTCAGCATGCCATCATCAAGAGGGCAATTCAACCAAACTTCAATGGTTGTATTTGTACATTAACTTTAGTTTCTGAACTAATCTAAGGACAGACTCCGAGAGTTACGAAGATTTTTTTATAGAATGGAAAGGGGGCTGCTGCCTGTACAAACTATACATTTTATCAGAGAAACCAAAAGTGGTGTCTTTAATTAGCAACCAGTGACATTGCATAACCCATTTATTTTTTCACTTTTTTGCAACTGAACAACCTCCCATTAAAAAATATTAGTTTCGTGGACAAGGAGACTTCTCAAAGAAAATGAGCATTTTTGTACCTCACAACTTTTGCGGTCCACGCCAGCTTATAAAGTGATGTGACCACAGGAACATATCCAATTTCACTCAGCTGAATGGGCGGCTGATATCAACTGGCATCATGAGTGACTGACGCTTTGGTTCGAGAATTATCCACACTCGTCATAGAACTAGGAGTCAACAATTCACTTTTACCTGGTTTTGGTTCTTCAGTCTGATTGCTCTGTTCCTGCGTATTCTCCGGTTCTGTGGACTCGTTCTGTACGGGTTTTACAATTTGACCATCATTTGCTGATTGGGAGGATGTTGATTCTCCCTGATTTGTAGCAGCCTGTGGGCCTTCAGCGGGTTGTGCCTGTGTGTCGACTACCCTTGCCTGGTTACTGGCGCTACAACCCATTTCGGAAATACACGGTCCTGTTCCGACCAAACGCTGGTCGATTTATTGATCTCGTCGGTTTAGATGTTTCTACCCGACTGATTTCAAAATACAATAATAAAATTGTCACGCGTGCAGCTGTAAAGTGATTAAAACAGACGGACAACCGACGGTGTTTATACCTGTTTACATCCGTTGCCACGTTACACCTGTCAACGTTTCATTAATCTGTCTTTCGGTTGAATGACCGGGTCGCTCTATCACAGTACTTTTTATTTACAGAAATGACATTAAAATTTTAACAAAACAAAATAAAGTTCTGTATCCTTGTTTTAAACCCTAACTTTAATATGCCCCGATGTGCCGTGCACATGTTTCAGAATTGCGATATTACTTGTTACCTTGACAACAAGTTGACAAGGAGGTCCGCCGGTCCTCGAGCTTCAGTCAACTGTGGCTCAACACCGGCAATCAGTAACGTCATAAATGGGACACTTTCGTTTTGAAAACAGCATTGAAACGAGTCCGTGAAATGTTGAAACTTGGTGTAATATATCCGGGTAATGGATAGGCTGTCATGAGCTAAACGAAAATTTGGTGAAATGCGTGTTTATGTCCGGCGTCTTTGTTGTATCCCTTTTCTGCATAAGACGACAGACTGTGCCTGGAGCGTTGTAATATAAAGACCACATGTTGTTTTTTGAATATTAAAACAACAGGGCGGCTTTTCGTTCAGCAGCGAAGTTGCTTTGGTTCTGTAATGTAAGACTTCATCAAGCTCGACCAATGAGGAGCAAGCATGTGACTTCCTTCTTGCTTCGTGCTCTTGACAGTTTGATAGCGGTAGTTTGGTAAAATAAATTACAACGATGACAGAGAAATAAACAGTGCCAAGAAAATTAGGCGATAGTCAATGGCTTCGTCAAATTGCTGGCTGCAGAAGCCCCAATAACCTTTGCGGGCAAAGCGCTCCACTTTCTTACAAATGTCAGGGGACTGGGAACGAATATGCTACGTGAGGTGCGTTCTAGTGTAGTATAAATTTAACTCACATCGCCATTCAATTTATCCATTTTTTACCATAAATCTCCTTAACTTACTTTGCAGTGTTCATACTTTTGCGTGGTACTCCATAACTGAAGGAAATACTGATCATCAGTTGAGGTTGTGTCTTGAAGCAGAAGTGAATGGAGGAAGGGTTTTACCTAAAATTGTCTTCCAAATTGTGCTTTTCGTTTACTTGAGAATTGACAAGTTCACCTATGGGCCCAAACACTAGCGACTGTTTTCCTTGATATATGCAAGTTAGAGAAGTATTCCGTTACCATGGCAACGAAAAAATTCCCATCTCTTTAGTTACTTTTTCGTCTATTTACATTCAGGAAATTCTCGATACAGACCTGAGATCTGAGATGTGGTTCTTTTAACTTTGAAGAGGTTTTTCTCGATACTGCCTTTTAACGACTTTGAGAAAAGATATCTCACAAACGATTTAAGCTATTGACCTGAATTTCTCAGGACAGTCTGTGCTCGTTTAGAGGACTGGGATGACTGAAGGAATTTGCCAAAGTCTTTCTGGGGAAAAAACGAGCAATAAATATTCACCTAGGTTTTCAGCATGTAACTTGTGAGGGTTCCTTTGACGTGTGATTTTAAACTGCGGTTTTGAAAAATCATTCATTCATCCCAACAATTAGTTCCTACGCTTTGAAATAACATAAAAAGTTCATTTCTTGGTCAATTCTTTTCTCGAGTATCCCAGAGTTTTGCACTGTGGGTGGTAGTTTTCACAGCCTGGTGTCAGCCTATTTTGCTGAAACTAAACAAAACAGCCCTTGTTCGAATCTTTGGCTTATGAGTTTTCCAGTAACACATAGTTTCTTATAGTTTGGATTAAAACTATCACTACTACCAGTGATACAAAAAGTGTGCTTTTTTCAGGTAAAGCCCCGCTTTAAACCCATGACAATTTGGGGCCCTTTACCGCTGGGGGCTGAAACAGTTACCGATAGAAATGCAACAAGTTGCCCTTGACAACGTGGTAACTTGAACGTCAAAACCTTGTTATTCAGTAGGACACATCTCTTGTGCCTCATTCAACTTAAAACTCTTTTTCGAGAAAGACGTTCTGCATGCAAAATCTTCAAATATATTTAATTTAATGACTTGTTTGTTATTGAGGCCTCTGAACCGAAACGCCTTTTGTCCCCATCGTCTTTGCTGTTGCTTGAAACAGAAGTCAGTTTTTGTATTCTTCCAGTGCATTCCTGGGGAGTCGAGTACAGTTGAACCTCTCTAATGCGGACACTAAAGGGACAGACCAAAGTGTCCGCATTAGAGAGGTGTCCGTATTATAGAGGTCACCAAGATTGCATCATTTTTAAGACTCCACTGACAGTTTTAAGTGTTCAGTAACGAAAAATAGGCCCAGTCTATCTAAACTGACTAATATACGATATTCAGACACATTGA
>BLFK01000089.1:91930-104961 GCA_014634185.1 Astreopora myriophthalma | reverse complement strand
ATGCTTGCGTAATCACAAACTCGTGCACACTATATGTCAACACCGGATCACCAGAGTGTCCGTAATAAAGAGGTTAAGTTTATATGACTTCGCTCTCTGGGGCCGAGATTTAGTGTCCGTTGTCCTTATTAGAGAGGGTCCGTATTATAGAGGGTTTTTTTTAGTAAACGAGTGAGAATTTTTTCGGGACAAAGGGGAATGTCCGTTGTAGAGAGGTGTCCGTATTAGAGAGGTGTCCGTAAGGAGAGGTTCGACTGTATTTGCCGAAGCGTATTTAGAATCGTTTTTATTTATTAAAAAATAGACGATCTCTTTTAGCTTTGAATAGTTATGGTGTATGAAACAAGGTGGACGTGTGAACGCGCTATATAGCTATACATCCTCTACAAGGATTACGAATTTGAAATTTTGTGCTTTAGTTACCCATGCAGTCAGTGTAATCTGGATAAGTCTACCTTTGAATTATGATTTTATTCCTGGACAATATTCAGGCTTATACCGTTCTTAGAGATTGGGTACTTAGTGAAAAATCAGCCTCAAGCTGTTCTTAACGTGTTCTTAAATTCTGTCTGAAAATTATACATTGCATTGCACAACTGACACTACTTTATTAATTGATTCCATCCTATCAAATCAAGGGACTGGTCATTAATTACAAGGGATGTGTAGCTTTGAATTTCATTTTAAAATGACATGATTATCCTGAACCAGTCATTTTAAATCTAACTGGTACCCAGTATTTCCTTATATATAAGAGCCAGTTGAATTTATCAGGCTGAACTGGTTCTTATGCATATGGTGTTCTTTTTACCAAATTTCAGCCTGGAGGTCCTTAATCGACTTGTTCTTTTATACGGGTTTTTACTGTATTTAAATGTCGGGGTTCATCTTTATGGTCTAACCTTTAGGCACAGTGTACAGAGCAGAGGTAGCGTTATTATTGGTTCTATTTTCTTGTTTTTACCTCTTCGAAGTAGTTTGTCTGCGCATGCATTAGTGGTCCAATACGTTTGACCAAAAATACATACCACTTGTGAGATACCTCAGGGAATTTAGGTTTGAAGGGGCAGTATCACGCAATTTATAGCATTTGTTGAAAATCCAAAGAACACTTCTTGGTTGATAGTAGCTGCAATACAATGACCAAAATTCCTTTAAAAGGCTGTTGCGATGCAAAGAAAATGTTTATGGACGCTTCGAGCGACAGACAAGCAAGAGAGAAATGGGATTAAACTTGAAAACGTTGACCCGACGTTGTTTTCCTCGAAATTACTTTTTTAGAAACTAGTCAAATGCTAAAAAAGTGTTTAAAGTTTACATTTAGTGAATTTAGATTAAAAAAAAATCGTTACATCTCCGATGACCCTGTCCCGTTAGAGAAATGGTGTTATCCGAAATCTATTACTCGCAAGAAAAAATAGTGCATTGGGTGGGTATTTTCAAGTATAGCAATAGCGGGCTTTTTCTGTCTCAGCAAGCTTGTGGATCGCTGACCCACTGTGTAAACAGGAGGTGGAAGTCGATCCGGCCGCGCGGATTCGTGATATCTTGCCGACTGATAAGTACATAATTAGTGGTTCCATCCACAAATCAACAATGAATACACGCATTACCTTTCAGGTTTCAGAGGCTAAATGGCCGAGTTTATGATCTGGGAACTAGTACGCGGGCTCAAAGAGAATATTCCCGCGAGATTTGCACGCGATTGTAGTTCGTTAATGACACAAATTGATTCCATTTTTTTCATATGTTTTTTTAAAGTCATCATTTCTCTTTTATGTCCAATTGATAAGGTCACTTTCAAACATCATTCATTCACTTTTTGCGGAAATACGTACAAAGGAAATTATGGAGTTCATCGTTCAATCGCGAGGAATAAAAGTTCAAGTTCAACCGCGAGGAATAAAATTCGAAAGAAATATATAGAAATTAACAGGTAAGACTTAAGTCTCTTGAAACAATGCAAGTATTGTTCTTATATCCTATTCATACTTCATTTGCACAGGATGACAACGTTAGCAAGGTAAAACAAAGGTTTAATCGATTGGAGGTTTTTGTTTAAGCTTCAGATCGACATCGTTTCGAAGGAAGGTAGTTTGATTTGAACACAGTAGAAGGCGGGCTTTACTCTAGTAATCAATGGGCGTAGGAACACACGTTCTTAACAAAGCTTAAACTCGTCACTCTGAAATTTCGCTAGTGTTATGAAAATGTTCAAAGTTCCATCAGCGTCGCTTTTGCAGTGATCAAGTCACCTCCTTATAAAAGGATCTTGCTGTCACGAGAGAAGTGTGTGATGGAATTACGTCGAGGCTATGTGCAATGTGATGGCGCACGTGAAAATATATTTAGCACCTCTCGCGTGGTACCAGGAAAAGAGAGACTGGCTTCCCTGCCAGCTTCTAAAAATTCTCTCCACTCTTCTTGCAATCACCAGATCAACGAATCACCAAATTTCCTGTACGCAACAAAGTCGGAAAAGGCGCCATCTTGGGACCAGTGCATACCAAAGGTCAAGCGGCAGTTCGGCTGTCACGGTGATGTAAAATTGGGCCTTTCGCCTGGGAGCCAGCAAATGTCAAGTTTTGAGCGAGCCTGCTATGAGGACTTCCAGTCGTATATCCCTGAAATTACAGCTGAAACTCAATATAATTTTCCTAGCAAAATTTGTGATGAGAATAAAGACGGTGGCATTGCCTTGCCAACACCGTCCCTTAGCAGTCAATCCTGCATCTTGAAATGTTTTCCATCGTCAAGCAGCCACAGAGCGAGGCATTGCTTTGACAACGAGGGAGTAGAATCTTTCACTTTCAAAGATTCTAAAGATGAGTTGTCAAGGACTCTTGGAAACTGCAAGCACAATGATTCTGTACACAATCTTTGCATGGACAATGAATTGTTATGGCCAAAGGAAAAGCGTCCAGATTTGCAACTCTCTAGTGGTACATACTCTGCATCACACGTTAGCTCGCAAGCTCCCCTAGGCAAGGTTGTAAATCACTCTAGTCAGCACGCCTGCCCAACTGTCAGTATCCGAGTGGATATTTCTTGCCCTCTGTCACCATGTGGGTGCAACAGTGCTTGTCAAAATTCCTTACCAGAACACAGTGACAAAAGTGAATGTATTCCACAACATTCAAACCCAGCTGATACGAGTAGTGGTGTGGTGAAGTCTAGCTTTTATGAAGGTCCTCCTGGTGGATTCAGTACCCAAGCAAAATCTGGTTACAGTAAATGCAATCATTCCTCATCTTGTGCCAGTAATTACAATGCAGATCTACTCAACCACCAGTTTAAATTGGGTCACTTTAGTGATGTAGATGTTAAACCATGCCTTTCAAGATACAAGGATACAGAAAACAAAAATGGCTTCTCAGCTAGTGAAATATCAAGTGATCACATGTGTTACAAAAATATGGCCCAAAGTGGGAAATGGAGGACAAGTGATCAAGGACTGAATCAAATGGTTGATTTTTGTATCATTGATAAGAATTTTCCTGGGAATACCAGAGATGAAAAGGTTAATTCAAGTATGGTCAGACATACAGAGAAAATGCTGTGGGGAAATAACATCCAAGAAAACTTGCCATCAAGTGGAAATTCCTGTATTAGTGTAAGAAATGATAGAGTTCTGTCAGACAGAATTCAAACAGACTGCGAAGATGGATACTTTCACAACATTTTGTTGGACTCATACAGAGAAACTGTGGAATTGATGCCTGTTAATCCAGGGAAGATTTTTGGGTTTAACGAATTTCCAACCACTGGACAGGTGTCTTTGGATGAGAAATGTAGTCATTCAGAAGCACTGAACAAAACGTTTTTGCCAAGGGCTCCCCCTATCCAAGTGGGATCACATCCTCAAACTGGACGTCCCATTAGCATCAGTAACAATGGTGGGGTGAACCAATCATTGTGTATGGAGCCATCATCGCCTATTGCTAATCTTTCCAATTTAGTGGCAAAGATTCACCCAGACCATGGGAAAATTATGATGGGGCAAAAGAACATAAAAGTGGAAGGTAAATTAGATTAAAATAATAGTTTTGGACAATGCTAACGTGTCAAGTAACCAATAATTAAATTTGACATTTATTTCCGCTCTGTTTAAGTTACCAGTGTTGACCTGCAAAAATCTTCCTATCAAAGTTAGTAGCACTGAACAAAACATATTTGCCAAGTGATAGTTGTTGACCGATGAGACACTAGTTTTGCCATGTGCTCACTGCCCGGAGTAACCCTTTCATTTTAGTTTGCCTGGAGTGAATTGCATGGATGAAAATCGTTTCTTTCTATTACAAGGACTCTTAAATTTATTACAGCTACATTACACAGCAATGTTACACGAGTCAAGGAAGATCATGTGTAAAATTACTAATTTGTTTTGAAAGTGTTGGAGTAAACTGTGCTTTTGTTTCATTTTAATCTCTCTAGGCCAGGCAAATGAAATGCACATCAAGAGACGCTCTCACTGCGTTTGCCCAAACTGCTTGAGTGGTCTGAACAGTGTGACTGAAAATGTGCAACAAAGATCACACAGCTGTCATTACCCAGGCTGTGGCAAGGTGCTTAATGCCATTCATCAGTGTCAGTTTCATAATGAAGTACTCAATCACATTTACATGACTTGCATGTTCTTGAACTCATTTCTGTTAATACACCATGCACTACATTGCCATCTATTGAGGAAGCTTAAAAAAAGAACAGAAAACTTGATGCTTAATCTCAAAAACTAAGAAAAAGAACACACGATAATCCATATTTCACACTTTGCACTGTATGAGAATTTAAATGCTGTTATTCAAACGTAAAATATGACATTACTTCTTTACTTGTCTTATTTTTATTTTTCAAAGGTTTATGGAAAAACCTCTCATTTAAAGGCCCACTTACGTTGGCATAAGGGTGAGAGGCCATTTGTGTGTAGCTGGGTAAGTCTGCTACGTATTCGTTATTTACTTAAAGCAAACTAATTGTCTTTGTATGATAATTAAAACATTTTTATGAGCATGGTTGTACTGTGAGAGAACCCCTGCAACAATTTACTGATTGTTCCTAGGTTTAGGCATTGCTTGCTGAGTATACATCTCGGAGTAATGTAAGTGTTGCAGAAGCACTCATCATTGGTATACTGTAAGAATGAGTGTGGTGTCGTGTGACAACATCATAGAGATGTACTATAAAGAGGATTTCACTTAAAGTGAAAAAGCATCTTGAAAGAGTCATCAGTCATCTATTACTGGTAATTGAAGGGCTTGGGGAAAAAATGGGCCCTAGTAGGTTTTGAGTGCATGTTTTGTCATTTCGTGGCCACGTTTTGTACAATAAATGCTGTTCAACCCTTTCATGCCCAAGGGGTCCCCCGGTGACGAGTAAAATCATCTGGCTTTAGAGTAAAATGTATAACTGGCACTCTTGGGCATTAAAGGGTTAATTTATGGAATGACCTACATTGTATCCCAAGTTGTACATAGAAAATTTTAAAAAGTGGGGGCAAGAAGATGAAAAAGGAAAAAAATTGGGAGGGGGAGGGGGAGAGGGTCCTCTTTTCATCCCAGGTCATAATTTAGGGCCAGTGGATTTTGGTGGAAATCTGCCATGATTTTGCAAAATGGCTGTGAAAAATACCAGCAAAAACATATAGATGCTTTTTGGCACTGAGGTCTTCAATTATTGTTGCCTTAAGTCTCTAATCAATGTCTTGTGTTTGTTTTAGAATACTGGCTTGCATCAATGTGGAAAGAGCTTCACCAGATCAGATGAACTTCAACGTCACCTAAGAATACATACAAAAGAGAAGTCCTACTTGTGCAATATCTGCAACAAGGCATTTGGCCGGAGTGACCATCTTAGCAAGCATCTAAAGACGCATGACATTGACAGGAAAAAGGTTGCTCGGCAGAAGGACATTGTGGAAAATTGCCTTGATAACTCCTCAAAACCATTTGAAGTGGACGATGAGGATAGGAATAATGATGATATGACTGAAGATCAAATTGCAAATTAGCCTGGTTTTTGTTCAACTTGTCTCCACGTGAAAATGTGCTGTTCCAGGAGATAACCACATTCCCCACACAATGCTTTTTGATCTGAATATTCCCCCCCTCCCCCCTCCACAAATTCCACTTTGGCTAAGAAATTTTCACCCTCCATGTAGTGGGTTTGGGTAATTTCTGGAACAGAACAATCCAGCTACTTAAACATGTGATCCTTGAAGTTTTGGACGGAAAAAGT
Organism: Astreopora myriophthalma; assembly: GCA_014634185.1. Lineage (NCBI taxonomy): Eukaryota > Metazoa > Cnidaria > Anthozoa > Scleractinia > Acroporidae > Astreopora > Astreopora myriophthalma. The sequence continues at coordinate 98,727 of BLFK01000089.1, read as the reverse complement.
GAACAAACCCTTTGCCGAAAACTTTCAAACATGTCTCTCTCAATGGCCAAACAACTGAATTCCAATAAAATGACCTACACATTTCAAGTTCCGAAAATTTTAGCGTTGATGATCTGACTGCAGGCCAGTTAGATTTTTGTATAAATTGGAGCACCTTTGGGAACTGTGTAACTTAAGTAGTGTGCAGTTTTAATATTTATTTTTATAGCTTTTGTCATGTTGTATTTTATATAGAACATTGAGAATTATTTCTTTGTATGAAGTACTTTCTGAAGTATTTATTATATATTTTACTTAAATGCCCACAGGCGATTATGCAATGATACATTGTATTATTATGGTGTACAATACAAAGTCAACAATATGCTCAAGTTATTTAACAATAATGTTTAGTTATTTTTTGTGTGAATAATTTGAATGTCAGACTTGATTGGCTTTCCAGCTTCCAACCAATGCAGGTGTTAACAATGTTTTCCATGCCTGTATAAGGGTATTCTTTTGCAGTTGCAAATTAGATTTGCCCAGGTTTATGTGTTGTTCAGGAGTAATAAATCTTCAAACAATATTTCTTTGTGAACAAAGCCAAAAGACTGACATTTAAATGTGATGGTTCATTCATTTCTCTTTTATTACAATAACCAAATAACAGGCTACAAAATCTTGCACAATTTAATTTTCCAAATAAATGCATCCCTTTTGAGGCATCAAATACACAAAAATTATGTTTGTGCTTGTACCAAATTTAGCAATTCTAATAACAGCAATGAAAGGTAACCATTTTAAAGTGCACCTTACCCCAATTTTTTTTCCACAAATTATATTTTGCTTTTTCTCCTTGAAATTCCCCTTTTAATATGTAAAAATTAACAAAACAAGCAGTCATTTTACCTACATCCAAGCTAGTGAGAGGAGTAGGTCCACCCCTGATGTCGCATCAAGCAAGATTCTTTGAAAGCTGCAATCCAAAGCCATGGACCAAATGACCACTAGTTTTGTTGACTTTACGTAACTTGTGCATTCCATTAAAAGTGACATGTCGATGAGAAGAGGCAAAATATGAGTTTGACAGTCTTCCAGTTTAACCTTTGTGAGATAAAATATTTTGGGGTTGGGTGCACAAATAAGGGTGTAAAATCTATTTTCTGACAACAATCCATCTCTTCTGAGAATCTTCAAATTATAGTTTTTTAATATTACTGGTAAATTCATCGTCTCAACCTTCAAATTGTTTTAAAATGCGCTTAAAGCAAAGACCAAATGAAGTTTTCATTGGGAAAACCCCTCAACCCCATAAACAAGAAAGCCACAATGGCTAATTTCACTGGTGCTTATATCCTGGTCTGATTTGGGAGGTTTGACCCTCTCACCTCCAAGAGTGATTGAAGTGCAACTGACATCAAAATATTCTCTTTTGCAGAAGTTCAATCTGAACACCATAAAATATACATTTTGCCGTTTCTTCTGAAGGTTCCCTCTTTAACAGGCCGCAAAACGTATGCAAAGTTAACAAAACTGACAGTCACTTCTTTTGACAACACCACCAACTGTTTTGCATTCCACTTTTGAAAAAGAAGCTTTGCATTTCAAAAATCATGAAAGGAATGGATCCAAACAAGTAACGCTACTTTTGCTATGTTTTAAGGCACACCAGAAGCAATTTTTGAGGAGAAAATGACAAAATGTTTCCTTTTCCAAGGACATTTATCTTAACAAAAACGTTGGGCTGGTCTTTCATATACCGTATCTGAAATAATTAATGTCCATAAAACAAAAGAACAAAGCGAACATAACAGTGCCTAGTCGGAATAACAATGGTTCTTTTGTCCTCTGCCATTTCAGTCCGGTATATGAAAGTCTACCCCAACGCTGAGGTTAGCTGCACTTTAATCAATTTTACTGCTGATGTCAGGCAATGTTACTCCTCAATTGAGTTAAGGGTTAATAACCTCTTGCTGTGTTCCAAATCTATGTCCCTGTTAACCCTTCCATCCCTAAGAGTGACTTGATAGATGTTACTCCGGGCGACATGAGATTATTTTATTTGTCCAAGGAGGACCTCTTAAAGAGTAATAGGTTAACTGTTAAGTTAAAAAAGTAGGGGCTGCATAACATTCACATGTCCTGAAAAGGACTTAAATACAAATGATAAACTATGACCATAAATTTGTACAAATGTTTCATTAAAATGTCCCTCAATTTGGTACCCTTCGAAAGGTTACCTTCCAGGGTTGAAGGGCAGTAAGGCAAAAAATGGTCAGAACTTCATGCTAGCCCACATATATAGCACTGTTAGCAGTTAAAGCTATTGTCTGCACTATATTGTTTATTCCCATAAACGTTTATGTGGGTTAGTATGGCCTTTTGGCCAAAAAGGACAATACATAGGCGTGAAATTAAATAGGGATCATGGTCCTGGAATTTTTTGATTCATTTAAGAACTATAGTAGTTTCAGACAAACATGGAGTGTACGGTCATTACCCCCTTTCTCTCAACACAACCTACAAAGCTTGTGGGCCCAGCCACACCCAGACTACATAATCAACCATGAATGTCCACACAGAACTAAGGAAAAATAACAACTCTGGCTCAATTCCATTGAACAGTAATTTGGGTATGAAATGGTTATTAATATATGTAATTTAACTTCTCACTAACAATAAATAATTTAAGAGATGTCATCATTTTTTGTGTTAATTCTATTTTTTGTTTACACATTTTCGGCAAACACGCAACATCTCAGCAGACTGCTGCTCAAACAGAGGCTTGATGTGTTGAGGTGCAGTCCCTCGCACCAGGCATCGGTAGGATTTGACAACTTTCTCATTACAGCCTGGACAGTTGATTGGCATTTGATTCCTTCTTGTCATAGGATGGCCTTTTGCTAGAGGAAAACAACAATAATAATAATAATAGTTGTAAATTTGTAAAGCACACTTTGCATAATTTATTTATTATTTATTTATTTTATTTGTTTGCCACATAATACGGTTTTCACTGGGGAAAGAAAATCATATCGAAAGTGATACAATACAATCAGGTAACAAGTGAATCTAGTTCAAGATAATATAGTAACAAGGAACTAAGTATAAACAATTAGATTTTTTAGGAAAAGAAAGAAATAGAGAAATAAACTAAGTGTCAGAAAAGAATTTGTGGCGGGGAAATCTCAGTGAAGCCTAATGTAGACAACATGAATAATGTTGATGATGCAAATATGTATAATATCTAATTATATATATAAATGGGGAGGTAGAGTCTGCCTTGTATATATATGTATATGTATTTAGAAAATAGCTCAAGGAAAATACGCACGCTGATTGGTTAATAATCGTGTTTCCATAACTTGATGGAAACACAAAGAAGCTGATGTAGTCACAGGCAAGAGTCACGGCATTCCCGTGTGTGCTGACGCGTAAATTGCGTGGTGTAGAGAATCTATGTTGTGCTGATAAATAAAACCATCAAGTTTTCTTCGTTTTTCGTTATTTTCCTTGGGCTATTTTCTAAAAGAAATAGAAAACATTTTCTTCGTGTTTCCATCGAGTTATAGAAACACTCATGAAAGTTTGGGAGAACTCGAAAAAGCTGTGGAAACACTCGCCTGTGGCTCGTGTTCCCACAGCATTTCTCGTTCTCCCAAACCTCCACTCGTGCTTCTATAACTCGATGGAAACACGGAAAATGTCTTCTATTTCTTAAATATACACACTACGGCTCTTTTTGTCTTGACAGATGGTCAAAGCAGCTTGAAAGCATTATCTTACTTAAGGTGGTATGGTATCTAGATTAGACAGACTTCTTACTGCAGCTCCTCTCACGGCTGATCCTACCAATAGTTATCTGAAGGCAAGAACGGTGCCTTCTGTATATATAGTAGAAATGAACTATCAAAGGATAATTTGTAGTGCTAGAAATCCCAGGAAATCCACCTTAGTGTTAGCCCTAGTATGGAAATCGGCCCACACAAGGAAAGGGAAACACATCTGGCCAGGGTGGGAATTAAATAAGAGGACTGGATCTATTATATGTTAGTATAAATCTACTAGCATTCTCTCACGAATGCCGTTCTCTGATTGGCTACGCTACTCGCTATCTATTCTGTGATAGATAGTGAGTAGCGGTTTTCAACAAAATGGCAGCCACTTCGTCGCGTTTTCGAAGTGTCTGTGATGAGGATAGCTAATTTACTTGTTTAGTTTTGAACGACTATTAGATTTATACTAAAACAATTAGATTATTCGTTCTCGATTTCTATGTGTGATAGTTGACTCGGGCTCGTCAACTATCACGTGATAGAAATCTCGAGCTCATAATCTAATTGTTTATTATATTTAACACTTATATTACATCAAAGGAAAGATCACCTTCCTCCTCGATAGCCTTTCTTTTGTTTTTGCTTTCTTCTGTCTCTTTACTAACAGATGCATTTTGAGCAGACGGTGACACACCAGACTTCCTGGACATTTTTTCAAGCAAGGCCACAACAGCTCGCCTCTTTCCTGTGGTCACACCAGGAGAAACATCAACTTTTTTCTCTGCTTCAGAATCAGAGAAAGATGCCAGTCTTTTGCGAGTCATGACTGTTGGCATTATCTGTTTATAATCCTCCTGTTTTTTGTCAGGAGTTCCTGAACTTCTCCCTCTCCTTGGAGAAGGGACTTCAGTGGGTTTCACCTCTCTGCCTCTCACTGGAGATTGGGGAGCTGACCTTCGTTCTCTTACATTTATACTATCTGTGAGGTTTTTAGACTCCACCCTTGTTACTCCTTCACCCTCCATTGTTCCTTTAGATACTTCTTTGTTTTCAACCTCTTGTTTGTCCTCTGCGGAATCATTTCCTGATACCACTTCAATCTCTTTTGATTTATCATCAATGTGGGCTTCCTCTGGACATGATACACTAACATTTGTTTCTTTTGGCCTTTCCTCGCCATCTGCCTTCTGTGCTTCAGTGTTATCTTTTTCACCGAATGATGTTGCTACTGTTATCTCTATCAAATTTGTCTCATTTTCATCCGTCACAGAAACACTTTTCACATCACTTTCTTTGGATATGGATTCATTTGCAACTTCCTCATTTACATTTAATGAATCTGATTTCCTCTCTTTTATGAAGACCTCATCCACCACCCCTGAGTTCATTTTAACCTTATTCACACCAATCAAAGATTTAATGGATTGAGTTCCAAAGTCCACTTTTGCTGATTCTTGCTTGGTCAGCACGAGAGTTTCCTTTTCAATTGTACTTTCCTTAGACTTGTCTGCCTCACTCATATGACTGTCTTTTTTCACTATAACCTCCTTAGATGAGGTAGACAATACCCTAGCATTTGTATACACGGCCTTGGGTGACGTGGCCTTTCCACCCTCCAACTTTATAGTTCCTTTAGGAACAACAACATTTTTCACTGTAACTTGGATAGGTGTAGTATTCTGGATCTTTGTCACCTTTAATTGTAAAGTTGGTGGTGTTTTCTTTGTCTGCTCAACCACTGAACACTGCTTTTTTGCAGGAGAAAACTTTGTATTGTCCTCCACACTACCTTTCTTTCGTTTCTTTTCATCTTTTATGGGTGACTTGACAATGCTCTTCTCAGTACCTTTCTTTTCATTTGCATTCAGTCCATTTCCTTTTGCGGTTGACTTGGCATTCTTGACCAGCTTTGCACTTTTAATCTTTGCAAGTTTTCCCTTAATAACTTTTGTTTTACCCTTTGATGCCTCCTCTTCTCTTGGTTTCTTGTAAGGCATGCACCTGCGGCAAACTTTGACAACTTTTACTGCAGAAGTAAAGAGGTGCTTGATTTTCTCTGGAGCAGTTTCTTTCTTATAGCAACTGTAGGATTTAGTAACAAGGTTATTACACAGGAAGCATACAATGCCACAATTTCTCCCAGCTGAAGGGCTCTGTCCATCTGATGGTGCTAATAGGATAGATAGAAAAACAAACATTCTTTTCTTTAAAGTCGACAAAAGTATTTCCACTGTTGCTTTAATCTTATAAGGGATGTCAATCAGAGATGGCTTCTGGCTGATTTCACTGGAGACCTTTTCACAGCCTAATTTAGCAGAAGCATTAAGGCTTTTGGATAATACACCAAGTGGGTTTCTCAGTGCGGTGGCTTAGTTTTTTCTACATACTTGTTGTTGCTGTTGTTATTTTTTGTAATCTGGCCAGCTAACATAAGTTACACAGCTCTTTAATACCAGTAACTGCCAGCTGTATAGCTAGATAAAATTATTGATGACCGACACCAGGACCCAGTTGTTCAAAGCCCAATAACGCTAACCCTGGGTTAGAGTGAACTTTGATTCCAGTTTATTAACCAATTCACAAAGATTTTCTCTAAATATTTTTGCTTGTCACTTGTGACTTACATTTTTCTTCCCCTTTAGTCTAAAAGCACTTTTTGAAAGTGTTTTCAGAGGGTGAAATTAAAACGCTAGTTAATTCTTGATCCAGTGTTAGTCTTAATTGGCTTTTGAACAACTGGGTCAAGACTGCTATGCTGGAGGTCTTGCTTTCAAAACACCAGCCAGCCACACCACTGAGTATAGTCTAAAAATAACAGATAAGACCATTATTTTGTGCATGAAGAATTTTATTACCGCTTCCCTGAGCTGGGCTGTTAGTGCTGTGAATTTGGACGAATACCATGGTATGGAAGCATCAGGGAAATAAAATGATAACCAACAACAAGACAGGAATGGCAAATTTCCCACAGAGAAAAGCAATCTTTGAAATTGCCACACCTGACAAGCTTTAAAATTCAGATTTGTGAAGCCCCCCACCCTC
>BLFK01000089.1:85947-91371 GCA_014634185.1 Astreopora myriophthalma | reverse complement strand
AATACACCAAGTGGGTTTCTCAGTGCGGTGGCTTAGTTTTTTCTACATACTTGTTGTTGCTGTTGTTATTTTTTGTAATCTGGCCAGCTAACATAAGTTACACAGCTCTTTAATACCAGTAACTGCCAGCTGTATAGCTAGATAAAATTATTGATGACCGACACCAGGACCCAGTTGTTCAAAGCCCAATAACGCTAACCCTGGGTTAGAGTGAACTTTGATTCCAGTTTATTTACCAAGTCACAAAGATTTTCCCAAAATATTTTTGCTTGTCACTTGCACTTTTCTTCCCCTTTAGTCTAAAAGCACTTTTTGAAAGTGTTTTCAGAGGGTGAAATTAAAACGCTAGTTAATTATTGATCCAGTGTTAGTCTTAATTGGCTTTTGAACAACTGGGTCAAGACTGCTATGCTGGAGGTCTTGCTTTCAAAACACCAGCCACATCACTGAGTATAGTCTAAAAATAACAGATAAGACCATTATTTTGTGCATGAAGAATTTTATTACCGCTTCCCTGAGCTGGGCTGTTAGTGCTGTGAATTTGGACGAATACCATGGTATGGAAGCATCAGGGAAATAAAATGATAACCAACGACAAGACAGGAATGGCAAATTTCCCACAGAGAAAAGCAATCTTTGAAATTGTAACACAAGACAAGCTTTAAAATTCAGATTTGTGAAGCCCCCCACCCTCCCCCCCCCCAAAAAAAAAACTGGGTCTAGCTGAGCCCTTGGTGTTACCTATAACACTTTGGTTGGTTTGCCCTAACTGGATCTGGAGAAAGTTAATTAAAAGAACTCAGTCCTTCTTGCAAAGGGTAGGAGTCGTAAGTGTCAGGTGTCTGCAGCCTGGCTAATAATTTATAATTTATAAAATTAATAATTTATAATTACTGTACATTTTTTTTTTTTGCATTTTTACTCTTAGTGCCTTGTCTGCAAACACAAAGAACATGTTGTCATACCTGCTTTCTTCTGCGGCTCTTGCTTTGTTGTTGTATTCGTTGCTTTTATCACTTTGGGTACCACTGGCTTGACCTTGTTGACAGGCTGGCTCCTAAGAGCTGCTGGTGCCTTACCCTTGGGAGGTGGCAAAGCATATGCATGGTCTAAGAATGTCAGTTTATTGTTTATATTATTAATCTCAGATTGTGTTGTATTGTTCACTTCTTTCTGTAAAGGAATGCCATGTTCGACAAGTTTCTTAAGATGTTCGGTTGCATTTATAGTAGGGCCATTTTTGCCCTGGTCAGTAGCTTTACCAGTTGTAGCAATGTCAGTAACCTTTAAGTTGCCAACGTCTCCATAAATTGTGAAACAATTTGGTGTTGAGCTGAATTCTCCTCTTTGCTGTTTGACAACAGTAACAATGCCAACATTCTTCCTTTGGACAGGTGTTGGCAAGACTGTTTCATCTTTAGTGTTGCCATTTTCCGCCAAAGAAATTTTAGGCATCCCTTCTTGGTCTTTGGAAGTTGGGCCATTTAGCAAGAACTTGTCATTTTCAACTTCCATTTCATCCTCATCAGCCATTGTTTCATCGCAAAGTAGGTCTTCATATGGCCTTTTCAAACTTTGCTTCAGGTCCCTCACAATATAATCAATTCCTTTAGTGGTGCGATTGTATGTGACACCAAGGGGAGTTCGCACATGCACCATCTCGCTTGTCTTGGAGCGGAGCAGGACAAGTGCGAGGTTTTGTCGACAGCGTTCTCTGGAGCTGAAGCAACGTTTGCATACTCTGACACGCTCATTTTGAGCGACAAAATTCTTCAAGTGTATAGGTGCGCTGGTTCTGTTCACAAAACGGTACGATTTATACACTCTCAGTCCACAAACTTCGCATCTTTGGGGCTGCCTTGGAATCCTGTGATCTGAGAAGGAAAAGAGAACTAAACTTGTAATGCCAGATTCTTTAAAAAGATGAAGCTACACTTCAAAACAAACCAGTAAGCAGCCCATACAACTACACGTACAGTCTGCAGCAGGAAGCAATTAAGGGTTGCTCCTATGCATACGGACACTTGCCTTGAGCAAACAGCCAACTGAAGTCAATCCCAGGAATTTCTTCATTAAAAAACCCCATATTGAATTTTCCTAACTTCCTATAAGCAACCACCTATGCTTGGTCCTGAAGGTATGTCCTAACATGCATTATATAATAACCCAAATTATTCTTGCATTTTGATTGGTTCTTGCCTATGATCTATTAGAGGACAGATGCACAATTGATGTCATCATTACAAAGTTTTTCGCTTTTACGCGTACGAAGTTTGATTCTTTATTATATAAAACAAATAGATTCCATGTTGCTGTGCGTCTGTTCAGTAATAGATCACAGAAGATGTCAAAATGTGGTAACAACATCAGTGACACACTCGGCTATCGCCTCGTGCGCCACGTATTTGTTCTTACCACATTTTGATGTCATCTGTGATCTATTACTGAACAGACGCACGGCAACATGGAATCTATTTGTTAATTTGACAGTACCTTTCTTGATTTCCTCACTGCCCCCATCTACAGTTGATGCCTTATCGCTGGCTTCCTCTTCCTCACCAACACTTTCTTCACTGATTGATGGTGATGCAGGTCCTGATGATGGAGTGGGTGGTAACAAAAAAGTCCTTGAACAAAACAAAAGGGGAGATTCAGAAAAGAACAATCCTAGGCTGTTAAATATATACTCTAGTAACTGTTTGCGGTCTCAGTTATGTACTCTGGTTTCTTGTGACTTACTTCATGGGGTTCCCTGGTCTTGGAGAGGGTTGCAAAACATCTTCCTTAAAATCAAAATTGTAAGATCAGAGTAAGCAAGGAATCACTTTAAATTTCAAAGGCAACATTAACAGCAACCATAGGCCATTTCCGAATTCACGTTAACCTCTTTTTCAAAGCGAGTCTTAGTGCGAAAGTTGTGTGATGGTAATAAGTTTTACTTTGCATGTGAATAAAAACTCATTTTCATAAGAAGGACTTCACACTTAGACTCACTTTGAAGAAAAGGCTGAAGCGAATTCGGAAATGGCCTGTTAAAAAAAAAAAACAATTGAGGGGTGGGTCACTGGTGAAGCTACAAAACAAATAAAATTAAATAAACAAATAGCAGTGTAGCTATTTGTCCACTGAATCCAGACTGAATTGGAATTTGGAAATGCTAGTTTTTGAGGAGAGGTGTAAACCGGTGTAGCCAAAGAAAAACCACTCACAGCAGAGTAGAGAACGAACAAACTGGACCTACGTGTGACATCGAGTCTGGGAACTACCCAGTTCACATTGCTGGCAGGCCAGTGCCCACACTGTTCCACTAAAATGAAGATTAATTGAAAGGGTTTTTTTTTTTTTTTAATATTGTAACAACAATTTGAAAATACGAAACAAAGTATGCTTCTTTGAATAACTTAAAATCATGTAGGGAGATAAGTAATTATCAACCCCACAGTTTTGTACCCCGCTCTCTACATGTTGGTGTCAAACATCACAAAACATTGCACAACTGCGTAGCAGATTGACGAAAAAGGAAAATGGACCTCAGTTCACAGACCGCCCCCAAATTCGCATTCTTATCATAGAGCTGGTACAAAGTTTGCACCCCTCCCCCAAGATGTAACCAGCAACGAGAACAAAATGTAATGATCTTTCATTTCGAGTTGTCTGAACAACAAAAAAAATACTCTTATGAAGAGTCCGTTCCGTTCAAACTTCAATTCACGCAACCGTGCGACAGTAAACGCCTATTTTTTGGAATGTAATGCGCTGTACAAATCGAGCGCGTCCCACAAAGTGATCGAAATTTTGCCTTGCTTTGCGAGAAAATACAGGAAAACTGGGAATAAACTTCACATCAGGTTGTACAAAAGTAAATAAGTTCCATGTTAAAAAAGCGCACGGTGTTGGAGCGAAAACTCGAGACGCTCAGCTCGACATCGAAAGTACAAGAAGCGCACGCAATGAGATTCGCGAAGAATGCGCACTTCGACGCTTTGCGCCACCAAGAAGACCAATAGAATACATGCAGAAAACATCCGTAGGATAAATGACTGCCCCTAAACTCACAATTTTTTTTCAGTTCTTGAGCACAAGCCGTGCGCGCTCTTGTAATTTCGTTGGGTAGCGCCATGTTCATGAATGCTCGAGTTCCCGAATTTAACACGCGGCGCATAGTCGTGTATTCGCTCAAGAGTCCGCTAAAAAGTCTGCGCACATACAAAAAGAATAGTCCAAAGTATCGGTAAGCGCTAAACAGTAGTTCTCTCTAGGCTCGTAAATGAATAGACACACCATGCGCATCTTCTCGAAGAAAGTCAACAGCCGGTTCAAGCGAGACCTACTAGCTTTGCGGGTCTAAACAAGCTCTCGAAAGCACTTACTGAACGGTGCGCACCAATAAATTTCTCGTTAACATAAAGGCAAAGGCTATGAACGCCGACTATAGGCGGCAAATAGTATCACCTCGGTTGCAACGGACTGAAAACGTCGCCGAAGTGAAAAATCATACTCGCTGCGAACTACCCTGCGAGCGGTATCCATGATCATGTAGGAACGCGAAATGAACACGGCCGCACTAATTTTTCGCTTTCTCGAGTAAAAAATTTAACTTTTTTCGACAAAAATTGATGCGGAATAGTCCAACTGCGTGAAAGAAAAGAATTAGGGAGTGAGTTGCGAGTGCGCAAACGATTTAAAGCGAATATAGCAAGAGGAAAGAAAAAGTGCGTCGCGAACCGGCCACCTTTACAAATCTGAGAAATGTACACGGATCGCTCCCTGGTTCGGTTTCCGTAATGCGCTTCGCACAAAATGCACTGAAACAAACCTGTTTTTTCAGTGTGATGGACGCACTCTTTTCTTCGGTTTTCTCGACAAGCCTGTCAACGATGTTCAAAAGTCTTGTTCTGGAAAACGCGAAAAACACACAAATGAAAAGCGTTAGAAAGCGACGTCACAAAACCGAAACACGGAAACTCCTGTGCGGAAACTCCGCCAATGACTACGACTTCTCACCGTTTCTTCGTCGCAAATTCGAGCGCCATTGAATTGTTATAGTTCACTGTTTCTTCGCTTTAGAGCCTCTTCATTTAGCGGACTAGACGCGGAAGGGTGTTGATGGTGGGACAACTTAGAGAGAATATCAAAACGCGAACTGAAATGAGATTTGCATAAAATTTACAAGTTAGCGCGCCTGGTGTGTTCCCACAGTTCAGTGCGAGCGATTGAAAATTATGGGATGCTGACAGTGAGAGCTATTTATAGCATTTACAACATTTACAACATAAGTGGTCTCTCAGAAATGTGCAATCCTAACGAAATATGTGAACAAACGCAATCAAGCAAAATCTTGAGCGCTATACGTACCATCAGTGGGGTGGGTCTTGCCGGCATAGGTCAAAATCGCCGAGGGTTTAGATTGGTGAAGTAACGTGC
>BLFK01000089.1:70947-80947 GCA_014634185.1 Astreopora myriophthalma | reverse complement strand
TTTGATGTTTTGTCGTGATGTGTTCTCGAGATGTGGAATTTTAATTTTCCGTTGCCTTGCTGATGTCGCAACCCTAATGAGATTAAAGAACTAAAAGTCTGAAAATTGGAACAGCCGATACTAGAAGACGTCGGAGTTAAATTGACATCGCTGGAAAACATGCATGTTTTTTTTTTCCGTTTTAATTAGACGCTCTGTGCAAAGGTTTGCAGGTCACAAAGATGATAGAATTGTCATTCACCTTCCAGTGTGATGCAGTAGGAGCTTGTGGACATAAGGAATTCACATCACGAGAAGAAACACTGTACATTTACGTAGCTCGTTTTACATTTGTCACTTACTGTCGTGCTGTGTCAGAGCGAGTAAATACTAAGTGGCTCTTAGATCGGTGATCACACATTGAAATGGAGCGCAGTCCACATATGTTTTGTTTGCGGTCATTTTACGGGAAGATCAGTTTGCGACCAGAGTACTGCATGTTTAAATTGAATGTTGAAGACGGAGTGAATGATCTGAGGGATTAGCGTTTGGATTCACCGTACGATTAACTTGAAGCTTATACTTCTGAAACGCTCTCACTTAGGAAGAAGGAAGTATCATAGCGGCCAACCAAGCATGGATTCAGAGACAAGAGACGTTTTAGTTACAGGCAAAACAGAAGGAAAATTTAGGAGCAAAAATAACAAGGTTTCCGCTGCGAGCCAGGGAGCAGTTCAGGTGGAGTTAGAAGAGTACAGGCCTGATGCTGTAATTTATGGCGTGAAAAAGGTAGGAGTTTATACAAGGGGACAGCAAGGACACTTAACAGTTGGAAAAAAACAACAACAACAACAACAAAAAAAAAAACACTCACAAGTAACAACACTTAAACAAGCCCTCTCTGATTTTAGATCCACCAAGTTCACTCGGACTTGATTTGAATAACAGTGAAATTATTGTAGCTTACTTCGGTGGGGAGCCGCCGAAAACGTGGTGGAAGCTCGAGAAGGCAAGTGTCCTGTTTTGCATTTGCCGTGAGGTCGTGCACTCCTGTTAAACCCCCAGCTATGCAGGTCTGCATAATTGCATTGTTTTCCTTAGGAAATTAGGCGACTAGATGATCATAACACATGCTAACTCTAATAATGCTGAGTTGTGACAGGCCTTAGTGAAAAGTTGTGTAAACGATTTATTGAAGAAATGCAAGGTCCGTCACGATATAGTCCTTTCCCAAGATATGCTTAAATGAGTCCTGTACTTAACTTGGTTTCATTACCGTAGCAGTTTCTTGTTAAGTAAATAATTTTGTATTTGGTTTAATGAACAACTCTTCTTTGCTTTATTGTTTAATTCTCCTGAAGTCCATTGTATCAGGTTAGTATATAGCCCAGTGCACCTCAATGCGTACTGAAGTACAGGACTCACTCAACCATATCCTGGGAAAGGTCCTTTTGTGGTAAAGTGATTAGAGGGTGTAAGCCTTGTGTAAACTCATTAGAGATGCCTGAAGTTAATTAATTAGTTCATTGTCAATCAAATTATGGAAAACCATGTATGCTAAATATGCATGTGAGGATACTCAGTTTTCCACAAAGAGATTGTTTGGATGCTACTAAATTAAATAGCAAACTCTGAGTGCAAAGAACAGAGATTAAGACAATGTCATGGAATTAGAGTGGACATGAATGGTGCTTGAACTGATGGAGATAAGAAAGTGTGAAATACTGAACCCCTGTCCCCTAACTCTTCAACTTACCCAGTGCTCGAAATTAAAAAAAATCCAGGTTGTCCCTATTTCAAAAGCCGGGCAACCAAAGCTGTGAATTTGGTTGCCCTGATGAATCCTTGGTTGCCCAGTAGAAAAACCCACACATTTAAGTGCACCACTCAAAAAAACATCCCATAGTTCTTAGTCTGCGGCAATGGTTTTCGCAGAAGTCTGGGTTTAAGTTGTGGCATATTCAAAATGGCGTCTTTGATCTTGATCGCCTCCAGACAAGAAACTTTGTGTTTGTCTCGTACATTTTTGTAGTCCTGGCAATGTTTTGTAAAATTTACAGATATCCAAAACACAGGAAAACGCTTAGCTGAGGCAAATTATTATTAACTTCACACTACTGGACATTGACAAAACCAAACTGTCATGTAGGTCAGGTGCTGTTTATGGTTAATTTATTTTCTATGTTTGGCTGGGTTGTCCGTTGTTTTTTCTCCAGACAACCAGCCTCTTAATTTTACTGAAAATTGGTTGCCCAGTAAACTTTTTGGTTGTCTCGGACGACCGGACGACCACTAATTTCGAGCACTGCTTACCCCAAGGCATATTGCTCAGGGGACTCCCTGTTTCCTCTTACCTGAAACCCTTTCCATGTCTCTTTCTTCTTTTCCATTACATGACAACCAATAATACATGTATTATGGAAAAGGGAAGTTCAGGGACCCTGTTTTCCTGCATCTCCTGTCCCTTTTCCTTCTTTTCTCCCAACATGGAAAGCAGCGATATTAGCAAAAAAATGATGAATATCCTTTATTTTCTTAGGAGGCCTTCAGGGGCAATGATACAGAGAAGGAATTGTCTCCTGAGAAGTCTGCACAAGACAAGGAACAAGAACGCAAACAAAGAAAAAGGCTCCTCTTTATTGCTCTTATAGCCCTTATAACCGTGGTAATTTTAGCTCTGCCAGCCATTATTCCTTTATTGCTTGGTGAGACTTCTTTCCCTTCACCCTCATCCTTGTGCACCATAGAGTAGTCTGAAGTGTCAGCCATCTTCTCACCCAAACTGCACCCCTTTTTGGTGGGTTTGGGTGAGAAAACAGCTGACACTTGAAACTCAACCACAGAGCTGCTTTGAGACCTGAAAAATTGACTTATTTTTTTTTATTTTTTAAGGGGGCTCTGAATTCGCTCCACAGAATTTTTTTAAACTTTGCAAAAAGTTTCATCTTGGTCTGTTGATCACTTTCGAGCAACAAAAAATGGGGGTCACCGAGTTCGTTTTTAAGATACGAGCAACTAAAGCCAAAATATAGGGCGTTTCTACAGGGCTTTCCTGTTACCATGGTTACGTATTATGTCACAATAATGACCACATTTTATTCAGCAATAATTGCTGTTTCATATGGTAACATAACATTGTTACTACGTGATAGTGTTATAGTGTCAATCTTTCTGATAAGTGAGGCTCTTGAAAGTGTTGAAACCGGTTTGAGCCACCTTAAAAGTGAAAATGTTTCTAAACACAAAACCTCGCTTGCCATTCCTTTTTCCTTTCCTAACTTGAAAACATGTTAAAGAATAATTAGCCTTCTAGAAAAAGCAGATTATCGTTTCACAAATGCCTTTTTGGGCCCAAAAACATTTCGGGACTTTTGAGAAATGGGCCCCTGGTCAGCAAGGAAGCCGAGTCATATACTCTGAGAGGGTGGGTGTGATTGACAAGATATACCAGCATCCATAGGAGTAAACAGTGATGCAGGCACAGACTATTGACTTATTAGTCCGTTTACTTTTAGGGTCCAGGACATCGTCTGTTGATTCAGGAAGTATGGATATAAGTCAGTCGACTGGAAGGGTGCTTAAGTGCGCAGCCTTGTCACATGATGTGGCAGATGGCCACCTGGTTTGCAGTGGAGTAGAGATCAATTCAACCTGCTGGACTGTTTGCATAGAAGGATATGAAAAGGAAAATAAACAGAATGGAAGTTACAAATGTCAGGAAAATGGAAAGTGGAATGGAGAGCGGACGACATGTGTAAAGACGAATTGTGGATCTCTTCACAAGGTAATCAGTTCTTGTGCAAGCAATCATTTTTCAAGAGTGAGGAATGCTGGATTGTTTTTGCTGATTGACTGAAAATCTCCACATACTCTTTTGACAAAACCTTTTTGAAGGGTTATGTAAACTAAGTAAATGTGCTAACCCAACCACTTTTACCCCTTTGGAAATTGCAAAGTAGTCCAAGAAGTTCCTAGAAGCGTGAGTGGGGCTTGTATGTTTTCTAGAAAGGACAAATGTGTGTTGCCAAGTAATGTTGTGCTTGCCTCTTAATAATTCTTGTGTTTGTTGTCTTCTGGCATTTGAGTGTTGGTATGTCTAACAGCTGAGAGTTTTCTCAACTGTATGACACTTTTGGTGATTTTGTTATCAATATATTCTCTTTACAATCGTTTAAGTGGATGACTTGGTGTATGTGTAATGTACAGTTCTTGTTGATTGTTTTACTGTAGGTGTCAAATGCAACGCAGGTCTGCATGGGTACAAAGTATAGGGACACTTGCGAAGTTAGCTGTAATGAGGGATTTGAAAAGAAAAATGCTCTGGCTGGGAAGTACGTTTGCCTGGAAAAGGGAAAGTGGAATGGAGAGGAAACTGTTTGTGATCGAAAAGACTGTGGATCACCACATGAAGTAAGTTAACATGGAGAGGAGGGAGAATCAGATCGCCTGAGGATGGATCCCCCAGGGGTATACTAAACAGATGTTTGGGTAGGCACTGGGTCACTCAGATCTTGACCCTATGTAAGACAGAAGTAATTTGAAACCCCATCAAAGGCATTGAACCACACACCCTATTTAATACAAGAATAGAATGGCCTTGTGATAGTGCGAGTTAAACTTGGTTTTAATGTTGAAGTCAGGAGCAGTTAATGCCTGCAGAAAACTGATAATAATGTGGCTTGCAGGGGTTTTTTCTTTAAGTTACATTTCTGAAATTGATACCCTTTACAAGACAAAAATTATTAAAAGGGTACAAGCACCTTACTGTGTTGGCCAAATAAGAGAGCCCCCCCCCTCCCCCTCCTCATTTGGCCAGGACCGGGAAGTTGTTATTCTAAGGGTGCATTCTTTTGGGAGTATTCTATTTCTTCCTTCTCCAGTTTAGGATTAACAGAATAACAGGAGTAAGGTTCTCCAAAAGAACACATATTCCGAAAATGGAATGATTATTGCAGGAGTGACCTAACAAGTAATGCTCAGAATTGTCTGGACATAACTAACGGTGGAATTTCAGTGGCCACACACAAGTTTTTGTGCCAAAATCACCCCCTAAAAATGTGCACTCTGTGTATTCTGAGTGAACTGTGTCTTGTTTATTCCATTCATTTTGCTATTTAGGAGCAGAATGCTGTTCTTTTCATTCAATGCCAAAAGAATGGTTAACCGAATATTTTGTGTATTCAGAATAGTCCCAAAATGCACCCTCTATTAGATATATTGCTCTTATTTATAGTACCCAAGATAAAATTTATAACTCATCTTATGCATCATGTTCTCTTCTGGGTGTGCTGTAGCATCTATTTTTGTTAACTTTATTTTGCTAGTGGTAGACACGTCAAGTATTCCCTGACCCAACCCTTTTTCTTCTTGTCTTACCCTTTTTTGGGTAATTCAGTGATGAGAAAAACTTTATTTAACTAATAAAGCAAAATGCAAAAGTTCACTTCATTGGAACCTTCTCTACAAAGGTGCCAATCCCTGGAGAGTTTCTCAACTGTACAGGTACCAAATACCAAGATACTTGTGAAATGAAATGTCATGAATATGTTAACAAAACCATTTCCAACATATGGTGTGGTTCAGATGGGAGATGGAGTAAGCTATTTGGAGGTGGGTTGATTTAATTTCCTCAGTGTCAAGTTATTTCCCTTCATTACTGAATTGAACAAACATACAGCTAATGCAACAAAATATGTGATCAGAAGTGATCAGGAAAGGTTAATATGCAATGAAAAAGTCACCTGTCTTTACCCTTTAAAATTTTGAAAGTATATATTAACTGTGAGAAAAGTCTTCTTTAGTATTGGTATTGGCTTACATTAGTGCAAAACTATTGCAACTGTAAGTACATTGTTTTTTCATTTTCTACACAGTTTGTGTTACGGCTGATCCTTGTGTCTTCTGCAACAAGTTGAATGGATCATGCATCCAGTTGCCTCAAAATCCACAAGCGTTCTGCCAGTGCAATCTGGGCTTTGCTGGAAATGGTGAACACTGTGGCCAAGATTCTGACTTGGATGGCTTTCCTGATCAGCCATTGCCTTGTAAAGGAAAGCACTGCAAGATGGACAACTGTCCGTCAATCCCTAACAGTGGGCAAGAGGATAACGATGGGGACAGTCTTGGTGACGTGTGCGATATTGATGATGACAATGACAGTATTAATGACACAAATGATAACTGTAAGTTCAAGGCCAATCTCGGCCAGCAAGATGCAGACAAAGATCTTGTTGGGGATGATTGTGATAACTGCATCACTGTTGCTAATGTTGATCAGAAAGATAGTGATAGTGATGGAACTGGAGATGCTTGTGATAGTGATCTGGATAACGATGGAGTAGAAAACAGAGACAATTGTCCTGTGGTACGTAACCCAGGCCAGGAGGACATTGATGGAGATGGTGTGGGTGATGTATGTGATAACTGCATTGAAGTGTCCAATACTCAACAGAATGATATGGATGAGAATGGTATTGGTGATGCTTGTGAAGAGAATCAAGATGAAGATTGTGATGGTGTGGGTGACAGTAAAGACAGCTGTAAAGGAATCCCTAATAGAGATCAAGTAAGTTTTCTTATCAGATAGTTGCTGTGTTTCTGGAGCTTCCAGATCTGATCATCCCCTTTAGTCACCATAGGTCAGTGATCCAAGCGGCAAACTAAAGCCAGGTGAAGCTCAGCTCAGCAGTTGGTCGGTCAGTTGGTTGCTCGGTCAGTCTAGCATACTGGAATAACATTTAAAGTGACTTTTTAGAGGGCATTTGGTCATTTTGTGAAGTTGTGGCCAAATTTTCCACAATAAACGGCACTGAATTATGAAATGACCTATCTTATTAAGTTATGGGCCAAAAAAAAAAAAAAAAAAAAATTGGGAGGAAGGGAATTAAAAACCAGGGCAATTTTTTTTCCTGGCTTCTGACATATCTTTGCCCTCCTTTTTTTTGTTTGCATACCACAGTTCTTTCTGTAATTTTAGTAGGGTTGGTTCAAAAAAAAAACAACTGTGCAAAAGTCACTTAAGACATTTTCCCAGTCCACAATTCAAATCAATAGATCACTTGTAAATCTACATCTTGTTCAATATCTTCACTTCTGAGGACATGAATGATCTTATTGTCTGCACTGTCACTGTTTGTGGAGAAAACCTCGTCTTTTTACTAATTAAAAGAAAGAAAATTACATGCCACCTTGAACATATAAATTTCATTTTCTCCCAGTAAAAAAACAGTGTTTTACTCGTTTACTGTGTAGTACACCAGCTGTTAAATAATATTCCTTGTTTTTAACTTTTGCTCACAATTTGCCTCCAGCTTGACAGCGATGACGACAAGCTTGGAGACAGCTGTGACAGTGATAAGGATGGAGATGGCATTTTGAATACGATTGACAACTGCCCACTCGTATCAAACACAGACCAGGTGAGCACAAAATGTACATAACTTTAAATTAACCCCTTAACTTAAGGTTGGTTTTCACTAGCTATGGAGTCGAAGTCGGAGGCATAAGTGGAATTGTAAGAGCACTCGTGACCTATTGAACACCAAACAATGGAGATGTAACAACGACGCCTTATTGGTACCCCACATGACGTACACTTTTTTTAACAGTAAAGAACTGAAAACAATTTAAAGAAGGGTACTAGCTGCCTGAAATAACTAGAAAGCAGCTAAAAGTGGGCACCATGGATCTGGGTGCAAGAAGAGTCACCAGCTCGAGAAGTCAGAGTCTCAAGGATCATAATGTTTCGATTTTCTTCCTGTTCGATTTCTGACTCTGTGGCATACAGTGTAGTGAAAACTGCATCGTCAGAGTCGTAGGAAGAAGCAGATGAATAAAGCAATGACAATGCTCATTCTTGTGGTTTGTGGTTTGTATACTCTTCCATTTCTGCTTGTGACTTTTCATTTGATTGTTGGAGTTGAAAGAATTGTGATGTTTAATTGTTGGAAGAATTGTGGTGTTTAGTTCATAAGATTGCATCACTGTACTCATCTGATTAGAAGTCTGACTGTGATTCGTCACTAGTGAAAAACAGCCTTAAGATTGACTGTGCATTATATCTGTCTCCCTCTACGTGCAGTTTTGCATTCCTACATATTTTTCCTCTGCAGGGAGCATTATTGTACAAGTGGATGTTGAAACACTCCAAATTTCCTCTTCAGTATGAGTTCCTAAAGATTGTCATAATCATACAAATACAAATCCTACTAATTTGTAGACCCTCCCCTAGTGTGGCTTTTCAGGGTCATATTACAATGCTGTCCAGGGGACTTCTTTTCCGACTGCAATGCAGTTTACAATAATATTTTATTGAGGAAAGTCACAGGTGTCCCCATATCTAAAGCAAACTCTTTTTCGAACAGTGTGTGGGTTCTTTAACATCCCACAGAGTCATAATTTGAGAAGGAAGGGATTAAGAGCGGCTGGCTGTATTAAAGGATTGAGAACTGTATTACACCAACCACTTGGTCAACTTTCTGATATTTTATCTGAAGATACCCTTGGATGCACTTTTTTCGAAAATCATAATTTAAAGTTCCAAGGTATCTTATTTTTGGAGAAAATTGCAATATTTTGAAACTCTGGCCCAGGTGCGGTCACAGGCCAATGAAAACCATGAAAATTTAGGTCCAAGGACAAAGCTCCGTGCACGGTGTGAAATTACCCAATGAACTTGAAACTTTACACAAACTTAGACCAACCATCCTACAAGAAAATTAATGCAATAAAAGTTCCAAATTTGCTGGCTGCTTTCTAAAGCAGGCAGGTTTGTGTGCACTACCCAAAATGGCCTTGGAATTGATGCTTATTTTCATTAAATTAAAAGTGTTCCTGGTATGCGATTTTCTCTAAATTAAATCTCATATCTCAAAAGACAAAGAAAAGAACTTTATTTGCTCCAAGTTTCAAGCTCTGATTCAAACTTTTTCCCAGTCGGGGAAGATCGAATATGCGTGTGAAACTTGCAGATCACAATTTACATCAGGAATTAGGAAATTAAAACTGATTCACAAACTTGAGATCTGGAGTTTGTTTGTGTTTCCAGACCTCACATATTGATCCCTAAGACTAATCAGACTGAGTGAAGACAGCCATTAAATGTTTTTGGATCCCAGATTTCTTTCCTGTTTCGCTCTGTTAGTATTAGTGCTCAATTCCCGTCAATTAGCCCAGGAAACAGGTACAACAAATTTGCATACCAATTCTATGTCACAGGTAGTAGTGCAAATGTAACTTTACGGCATCTTCATCTTCTTAAATGAAGCCATCGATCAGTAAAATGGAGAAAAAATGTTTGAGTTTGTTCCTGCCGTGTTGTTTTGAGTGGTTGTTTTTACAGCGAGGGCTCTTAAATGTGCCGTGCACTTACTCTGTGTCCTGCTAACCCAGGTGGATGCAGATTCTGATGGTATTGGTGATGTTTGTGTTGGTGACACTGATGGGGACTTAGTCTTTGATTATCAGGTATTGCTTTTTCCCACTTGACTTATGGTAAAAATGTCCATACCATGCTGCAGTTCAGGCAAGTCCAAACTCATACCATCAAATCAAACGGAATCTAATTAACTGTAGAAGTTTAAGATACTGTAATCTAACAAGTAAGAGTTTCCAAAGAACACTTATGAACAACTATATTGCAAAATGGAGGCCGGCCAGCCTGGCTCCTGGACCGAGTAACACTCCCATGGCTGGCAATGCCCAGAACCCAGCCGTGAGCCCCAACGCCAGGTGTCCAGGCACCTGTCACAGTGGAAAAATAGGGAGAGGAGGGGGTTGGGGGGCAAGCCAACTGGGTGAAGCAGCACAAGAAGGCCTGCAAGATCTCCAACAAGTGTAGCCATGTGACTGAAGAACCACATGAGCATGCGCTACTGCTCTTTGAAGATAACCGTGCTACCAATCAGCGCCGCTCTTTGTTGTTAACTTTGTTAAGTTGCTGTTAACTGCATTAAAAAATCTGGTAAAGGGAAGCAGGGATGGTGCAATGGTGAGAGCACTTGCCCCGGGGGGGGGGGGGGGG
>BLFK01000089.1:49841-70937 GCA_014634185.1 Astreopora myriophthalma | reverse complement strand
GGGGGGGGGGGGGGGGGGTACTCCCAGAAAAATTGGGTGGGTGTGTGCAGCCCACTTCCTGAAACCCTCAAATGTGCGATTTTCCCTACCCTGTTTCAGACCTGACCAAAAATTTGATACCCTATTCCAGCTGTTACACGATTGCCACAATAATTTGAGAGAGGCTTTTGTTGATGGTCTTATTGCCTGATGATGAAGAAGTAGCTTCTTCTAAAAAACACCCAGTTCAAGACTTGAGTGCACAAACCATACCCTATTTCAGACCAAAATGGTTAAAATTGATATCCTATTTCAGACCAAAACGGCTAAAAACCATACCCTTTGGGGCCGCACATACCTATATGGTCCATATAAGGGAGTACCCCCCCCCCCCCAATCCTGAATTACAGGTGAATGATGCCAGATGTGGGCTGAGCTTTTGGGTTCTCCACTCTGCTCCAAGAGGTTTTTCTCCTGGTACTCTTACTTTCCCTCTCCTCAAACACCTTTTAATTTTTTTAGCAGTGTCCGCAATTATTAGTGTTCCAGTGATAAGTCAGTCTACACTAAAACAAAGTTCATTAGTGTAGTAATAAAGTATTGTTATCACTATTATTATTGTTAGATGGATTTTAGACCTTGAAATCACCTGCTTCTGGCTGGCCGAGGTCTGTTTTCAAATTATTGTTCATGGCTACAATCAGGGACAAAGGTGTTGAGACATTTCAATGAATTGCACACTCCCTTATGTACCCACCCCCCCCAACCCCAAACCTAAATTTGAATTTTCAAGCCTCAAGACTTTCTTCATCTATTGACAACAGGGAATAGGGTTGGGGTATTTATGACATTTAAAATGAAGTTTATGTGAGATAAATGAAATTGTTGAGCCCCTCCCAGGGGTTTTGGGGAACAAGAGAACATGACTAATTTAAACTGGGGAACCGGGGAACTGGAGAACAAAGACAAAATATCTCAGGGAACAAGGGAACACAAACCATTTTAGAGATCAAAAGGCTGGGGACAAGTTTGGAATTAATTTCGGGAACAAGACAACACAAGCAAATTTTAAAGGGAACAAACATGCATTTTGGAAGACTACTTTTATCCCAGATTGTATTTGCTTGTAACAGCTCAACTTTTTCTATGTAGGATGAATATCCAGTCAACAGATTTTTAAAGCAAACTGACTTCAGCCTGTACCAGGAAGTCATTTTAGATGGTGAAGGAAAAGCTCAGGCACCTCCAAAATGGAATGTTTTCGACAAAGGGAAAGAAATTGTGCAAACTGAAAATGGGTGAGCCCTTGCTATTGAAAAACATTAAACATTCTTATTCAGGGTGTAGTTGTCACAGGTAGAGATGTAGGGATGTAGGGAACCGAAACTTCATATACATTGAAATAGTATGATTGATTAACAATGAGGTGGCGGGTCTAAAACAGAGGTCAGGTTATTGTTTTACCAATATTGGAACAACCCTAACCCTTCCTAATGCTGACCTTAAGGCCTAAATACTACACTAAGACGATGTTTAGGCCTAGGGTTAGTATTAGGAAAGGTTTAGGGTTGTTTCAGTATTGGCAAAAACAATAACCTGTGACCTGTGTTTTAGACCCACCGACAAGGACATACTCTGGAAACAAAAATCACTGTCAAACAGTCCAAACTGTGACGTTTAGATTACCAGTTCTCAATGGAAGCTCTGCCACTAAATGTTGGAGCTAGTCTATTAAACTACAATCATGGAAAAATTCAGTGGGACAGTACAGCGTTTTATCTGTCAACTCACTGTTTATCACATATTCTGGGTTCTTTTGCAACCCCCTCCCACCCATTCAATGTTGCTCAGGGAAAATGAAGTGAAAATAGTGTGCAGGGCTAAAAGTGGACCAGTTTATGACCAACATTGATTAGGGGGGAGGGGGGAGGCATCTGAAGTCCGAGGAATGTGCACTGGACTGAAATAAAAGCAAGTGTCCCAAAGAAATTTGTCCATGATTGTAGGTTCAGTTGACAAATGGCCTGGGTACTGGTAGGGATGGTCACTTTGTTCACCATACTTCATTGCATTAATGGTTTGACTGTATAAGTAAACAGATCAAAACAGAATAATAGTATTTAAATGATACAGGACAGAGAAAGTTAACTGAATTTTACAAATTATCTTTGTGCGAACAGATGATTACTGTTATACCAACTTGCAGATATAATATCCCCAATTGTTGCAATCAGACTGTATTGTCATTAAATCATTTGATTGCTTTCTCCCTTTAACCAAAACCCTTTCGTCTTTTAAATTAATTCATTTGCTTGCAAAGACTTTAAGTGTCCCAGGTGGCTAACACATTTTTGCTGGCTTATTCATAAGTCTTTATAGATGCAAGAATGGCCATTTTTATACTAGAAATGCATAATTCATCTGACACAAACTTAGGGAATTGTTCCTTACCCTTAACTTCTTCTAGTACATAAATGGGCACAAGATGCATTATGCATCCACTTTAGTGTGTCTCGAAAGATTTACTATTGAAAGTGGATGGTTTGTCTAGATGCATAATACTCTTGTGCCAGTCTTTATACTAGATAAACTTAACAGACGCACAACAAGTGCTTTCCCAAATTCTTCCCAGACAGATTATGCATCTTTTATAATTCATCCAATCTGTACCCTTAACTAATAAAATGAGAGGCAAATGATTTGTCTTAATGGGTTATGTATCTCTAGTGTAAAGACAGCCAATGTTACAGTTATGTGAGTCTTGATCATGTAAGAATGTTACACAGGGTTCTTTTGGATTTGTTGCATTGAACGGTGTGTTTGTTTTGCAGCAACCCTGGCCTGCTGATAAGCTACACAAAATTTGGACACACAGACTTTAGTGGAACATTCTTCATAGCTGATAAAGTAGATGATGATTTTGCCGGAATTGTCTTCGGTTACCAGAGCAATAGGTAGCGTGCTCATTTTGAGAAAGATATTGAGTGAGGAGGGTGAGGGATGAGGTCAAGGATTCAGCTAACAGTATACTGAGGTGGCCTATGGATGCGTTGTCCTCTGGAGTAGAGTTGAGCATGAATTATAATGTTTAGCTAACCAGTGGCTCAAGGCTAGGTTTTCTTAGGCAAGACAGTATATAATTTGTTTTCTTTTATGAGCAGGAAGTTTTATGTTTGCTCCTGGAAGAAAAAAACTCAATCATACAATCTTGACACCAGCACACCTTACCCAAGAGCTGTAGGCAGGAGAGGAATAAACCTTATGGTATGTATGTTGTGGTTGGTTTAATTATTATGGTTTTTAATAACCAGTTTTTTTCATATTCCATTCCAAGGCAATTAAAAAAAAAGTAGTCAATGAGAAAAAAAATTAAACCATGTGTACGTTCATGTAATCAAAAGGCTCAGAGCAAAAATGTTGTAAGTGACTTTTTTTTTACTGTTTGCTCATTTTGTGGAATTGTGGACACATTTCATGCAATAAACAGTGATTAAGTTATGGAATTACTTATCCCAAGTGCCATCAAGAAAGTAACAAAGGAAAAGAGAAATACTTGGGGTGGGGGTGGGGGAAAGACATGGATGAAAATATGAAAATACAGGGGGAAAATGTTTTTGGCTTCTTTTCGTCCTATTCATAATTTGCATACTGGACATTTTTTCCTTATTTTATACTTGTTATTCAGAGGGTGTCATTGCTTTGATTCGATGTTTCCCCAGACTCAGTTACTTGGTTATGTCCCTTTGAAATTGAACTTCAAAATGGGCATAGAAAATGTAACCAAATGAAAGAATTTATTGAAGTGATGTATTCTTTTCCTTGAGGCCATTGAATCAAGTACAGGTCCTGGTGTAAGCCTAAGAGATGCCTTGTGGGAGACAGGAAACACAATCAACCAGTCCCATGTCCTGTGGTATGACCCAAGACCTCAGTGGGCTCCAAATGTGGCCTATCGCTGGAGGCTCTTGCATGATCCAGACTCTGGAAGAATTCGTATGCGTTGGTATGAGGTAATCTGAAATGTTGACTGATGAGATGATTGATGCCTTCAAAATCAAGATAAGACCTGAGATCCATCTACAGCTGTTGTTTGATTTTTCAGTGAAAAGGATAGATTGGTTTTTAGATTGTTGTACAATGTGACTAATTTTGTTGGTCAATTTTAAAGGGAAGAATTGATCAATAATGGCATGGAGTATCTGAATGCCCCTAGTAGGAGTCAAACCTATGACCTTCTGGGCTGAGTTGTTTGAGGGAAGGTTGGTGCTAATCTGTGTTAAATACCATGATCAGACTTAACCCAGGGTTTGCACTAGCCCTGCTTCGAACAACCCGGCCCTTATTACTAGTTTGGATGCTATGCCACTGAGCTACAAAAGACTTGTTGAAACTTGGCCATTCAACTAGGTTTTGGTGAGAAATGTCCTGCATATTGCTCACCTATGTCCAGAAATGCGAGTAGTTGGATGCATGCTCAATTTTTATATCCATCACGAAGTGTCCTGTTGAGTCTAAGCACCTAGTGCCTATCTCTAACAATAAGGTTAGGGTTTGTGTTAGGGTTATTTCCAGGTTAGGGTAAATGCAACTGTTTAAGTTTAGTTGAAAAGCACAGTTTGGGGGACACTTTGTGTTGTTTATTGCCTGTATTTCTGGACACAAGTGATGTTGAAGTTGAGAAGAGCAAGGGGACACTTTGTGACACTTATCAAAATTGGTGTGCATCTAGTTACTTGCATTTGTGGACATATCTCATACTGGTTGGACAGCATTGAAATGGTGGCATTCTCATAGTTGCAGTAAAGAGTTTCTAAAATATCATTGAAATATGAATTATTGCATTCCTTCATGCACGTATGGCGATAAATGCTGCTCTTGGCTTCCAGGGAAATAAACTTTTATCTGACTCTGGGAATATAATTGACAAGAGATACAGAGGTGGTCGTCTTGGCATGTACGTCTTTTCACAGTCCAACGTTCACTATTCAGCTTTAGTTGCAGGGTCTCCTGAGGTATGCTCATCACATTCGTTTGAGTAAACAAATAAGCCTCTTCTTCATAATGATGAAATGATTGTTTTAAGGTCTCACATCATTGGTTCAGCCCTGATTTTCTCTAGAGCCTTGGTCTCAGGTTCTTAGACAAGGGTCTCATGGTCTTTTAAAGTCTTAGAATTATCATTCTATACCCCTTTTTAATTCCAAGAATGCTTTACAGGAAAAGGAAATGGCTCTCTCTACACTTACTTTGTAAATGTTAGTATATTTTTTTGGTTTTCAAGTGAAGCAACAACATGAATAATGACCAAATCTATGGTTTGGCAGAGAGGTTATATTGAGAGAACATGTAGGCAGAGAAGTTATGGCGAGAGAACGTGTGTCGGCGAATTCTCCAGTCTCATTCACATTGTAAAAGTAAACAAATAATTGCCTCACAGTTGAATGTAAACGTGGATCTAAAGCAGGAAGTAAGTGCGGCCAATTTGAAATTTTTTAGATCAGAGACTATGCGCTGAGTCTGAATGGCAAAGATGCGTATGCTAATTTGGGATTTCTTAATGACATCACTGGAGAGTCTGGCAATTTCACACTGGCCGCTTGGGTATGGATAACTGGTGCAAAGTAAGTCTTGATTTACATTTGTTTAATCGTAATGGTCGAACGTATTTTCCAAAACACGGGAACCACTCACAACAACTGTCATTGTAGTTTTTTCGAATGACGGGAGAGATGGAGGATGAGGTTATTTGGTTGTTGTGGATTTGTTTGGTGCTTGTAGTTGGTTTTGGGTGTTTTCTAGGTAGTTGTGGGTTGTGGTCAGTGGTTGAGGGTTGCTCTGGATCGTTGTGGATCGTCGTGGATTGTCCCGCATTTGAGTGGATTCATTGATGTATTTGTTTTCTACACTTTTACCATTTATAAGAAGCCACAGGAAAAAAGGAAAACTACACAGAAATGAAAGATTATTCTTATAGAAATATAATTTAAAATATTGTGTTATGTTCCATTTCTTAGAATCTATATGTTTTGATCTACTTTGTCATATTTTGAACTGTTATTTCAAAGATGTGGCCATTTACATTACAGGACACTGATGTTTTTTTCAATACACAGCAATGAAATAATTTATTACTGATCTTGGTGTTTTCATGTATCTGGTGATCAATGATTACAGAACAGTTACAATTAGCAGTGGTAGCTAATCCTATTGTTACCTGACCAGAGTTCCCTTTTACCAACATGATAATGATAATTAAATTCTTTAGTGGAAGAATGGTTTGCAACCTTCCACTAATCACATTTGGGGAAGGGGCCCCTGATGTTGGATTTTTGGAGCAGTCTTCAGACGATGACCTGGACTGGAAAGTGATCAGTGGTGCGACGTCAAGTGGATCGACTGGGCCATCATCTGATCATAGTACAGGCTCCGGATTTTATGCATATTTGGAGGCTTCAAGACGTTTCATAGGAGACAGGGTGAGTGAATGTTCACATTTCAAAAACAAAGGAGAAACTGCTATCCTGTATTATTCAGCCTTCTGAAAACTGGCCTTTCGGCAGCTTGTTGAGTCGCCTCTAAATCATTCCAAAATTATTGTATTCATACCTTGTACTTCCAACAAAGGAAAGAAAAAGACATGCGTACACAAAAGAGAGTATCATTTTCTAAATGCTATAGGAAAGCCACCTTGGCTTAGTCTCGATGGGTTAAAAGGTTATGTCCTTTCAACCCACCTAGACTAAGTACTAGTCATGCATGACACAGGTTGACTGTAATACTTAGTACTCCCATCTTTCAAATCTCACCCTCCTTCCACCCAGTTCTGGTCCTCATTGAATTGGTCCTCTCCTCAACATCTCTTCTTGGGTCAGAATGATCAATACAAGCAATTCTCAGACAGCCTTGAAGTGACTGCAGTAATCATTTTAAGCCAACACCTTTTCAAGCAGTGGGAAGTAACAATGGACTGGCTTAGAACCTGAACCTTATACTTTCTAAAGCTGCCCCTTGCCACTAGACCACTGATAAACACATTTCAGTGAGAGGTCCTTTATTCACGTCTAGTGTAAAATATAATTCTCATCCAAAGGGATAAGCTGTTCTCACAGGTCCCCCCTTTTACGAGTTTTCCTCCATCCTGCCCCTCTTCTCTCTCTTCCAATTCCCACTCCCTCTCTCTTTCAGTTAACAACCCATCTCCTCCTGTTTCCACTTTCCATCCGTTGTCTCCATTTACACTCCCCTTGTCTGTCTGTCTGTCTGTCTGTCTTTCTCTCTCCACTTCTCCCTGTTTCCATTGTTTTTGTCCAGTTCTCCATTTATTCTCTTTCCATTTCCATCCCTTGAGTTTCTTCTCTGTGTCCTATTGTCACTCCATAATAAAATTTGGTAATATTGTTGCAGGCCTCATTTGAGACCCCTTGGTTTGTGACTGGTGATGGCTGCAATATGAGCTTCTTTTACCACATGTCAAATCGTGCAGCTGGTTCCAACATGGGGACCCTGCTTGTGGAAGTTAAAACTGTAGATAAAATGTGGTTTGGAGTGTTCTGGAAAGCTGGAGACCAAGGCAATCAGTGGAATCAAGGACATGTAGATCTTTCAGTAAGGAATATTTTTGGGGAAGGTGGGGTTAGAAGTATTGGAAAAGGGGAAGAGGTATTGGTAAGGCAAAATGGGGTCAGACTATTACTGTAAATGTCATTGAATCAATGTCGAGATATCTTATTATAACCGCTCAAGTTTTCAGCTGCTGTTTATAACTTATGTTTTTCAGTATCTCACAAAATTTTTGCTTGCTCCTTGGTCCAGAGTTGTGATCTGTAAGAATACAGACCATAAGAATGATGTTTTTGACTTCAGCCATGTCGGGCATGCACCATCTTGAAGGAAATTTAAAACCGATTCCGTTCAAATCTAGTACAGGCGGTGGAGAACTGTTGTCAAGTTGTTTGGGTAATACTGCTTTGTTCACAAATCTCATGCTCTGAAAATGATTGACAGATTCAGTTCTCGAGCAATTTTTCCTTTCATATTAGAATAATAAAATCTTAAGGGCTGTATGGTTAACCTGGTTTGACTTAAGCACAATCCTTTGACACAGTCTTTCAATGTTATGCTGAGCAAATGGATAATGGCATCTTGAGCAATTTTAGTACCCTGAGCATGAATTTGATGTGAAAGGTCAAATCACTGGGGTCAGTAGTGGTCAGATCGATAAAACTGCTGTATTCCTTCTGAATTTCCTCTGCAACATCACAGTCCCTCAGTTTGATGCCAAGCACAGTTTTTCCTTGTGTTGCAGCTACAATGTCATCTCTGAATGGCTCATTAAACAGCTCTGGTGTTAGAACAAGGATCACTCGGGAGCCATTTCTTGATGGCTGTTTGTTGCTTGTAACACTGAACCTGTTTGCTTCCAGCATACCAAATATCCACTGCTTTACCCACAGCCTGTCCTTTTTGCTGTAGTAAACATGAACTTGGCAGTCCTCTGGTACTAATTAAGAAAGATAACATAAAAATTCAACAGATTCAAATTCAACAATGAAGCTCAGATCTCCAGAGAGGTCTCAGCCTCAAATATTTATTTATTCCCCTCCCTGACTCTGTCCAGGCCCATGCCATTGGAAAGCAGTTTGTGACATCTGTTGTCAAGATGTTCAACTGCAGATGTATTGTTCACATGGCGCTTCACATGAAACTCCTCAGTCCATTACTGAGCTGAAGTGAAAATTTATCATTCATTTTCAGTAGTAATGAAACCAAACTGGGTTACTGCAACAGTGAGTACCCAATTACTGTGACCCCATACTGCATGCATGCTTCGCAGCTCTAGATAGATGACCACACTTCCCCTACTCTTTGCAAATAGTGAGTTATTTAACTCCCAGAGTTTATAAACAATTAAGTGTTGTGAGATGGGCCTTTCAGTTAATCGTCCTTTCCCAAGAACACTACAAAAGTC
Source organism: Astreopora myriophthalma (assembly GCA_014634185.1). NCBI lineage: Eukaryota > Metazoa > Cnidaria > Anthozoa > Scleractinia > Acroporidae > Astreopora > Astreopora myriophthalma. Next base: position 61,990 of record BLFK01000089.1, on the reverse strand, counting down.
TGACCATTTGCATATGTCATTGCAAAGGCAGCACTTTATACTCAGTTGTTTAAACGACCCTGAGCGTTGGTCCAGTCAGAGATTTGAACCAACAACCTTCCACATGGTAGTCAAAAGGTCTAGCAACTGAGCCATCTACAATACTTATACAACTGCCCTGAACTCACAGGCCTCTGGGTCAGTAGGTGGCTTGGGTTTCTTCATTCTTAATGGATATCTAGCACTACTGCTGGGTGTCCAGCAACGCAGGTCAGGTTGCCACTCATCTGTGCTGTTGAGAGAAAACACATTGTTGTCTAGAAGCCACTGCAGGTGTGCTGTTCTGTACTTCATGGCTCTGTTGTCTCCTTGCATTGGGAACTCTTCAAAATCTAAAATAATGAAATTTGCTTGTTGGATTAGTTGTTGTGTTGGATTTTCAGTATTTCACCAAATTTAAAATCAAAATTTACTAGTGTAAGTTCCAAAAGCAAACTGTAAATTAATTTAATAAAAATGAAATACCTATACACTCCTTTGGGTATCCTCTGGAGGCAGGGCTCCTGTTAACTGGCTTCTCTTCATTGCTTTGCACTTCTCTTTGTGGGCTTGAAAGGTAGGATGAGGTTCCCGAACACATCATGTCTTATTTTCAGCAATCTCTCTTGGGATGTATACTCCAAGGTGGCAGCCAGGTCTTTTGGAAATTTGATAGATGAGAAGTCTTAAGCTATCATCCATGTTTAGAGGATGTATTTTTTCCCCAGGAAAATCAACATGGCCTATATTCGTTTTTATAATATATGTTTAGGATATTGTTCAAGGATTTGATATACTTTTAACTTTTTGAAACAATAAAATTAATATTATTAAAAGCTCTTGCAAAAGAACTCTCAGATTATTAGTTTTATTCCTTTGAACGTACCTCAACTCCAGACAAATTTCATATCATTAGTAAACATTTTATGGCCATGGAATTCTTATGTCCAATTTATATTCAGTGTCCAAAAAAATAATTGTTTAAACCCCATATGATTGGTTTGAATTCCTTAAGGTATATTAATTTTTCATATCCCACTTTTATGCTAAGTAATCTCTTTTTTCAAGAGAATGTAAAGTATTAACTTAGTTTGAATGTAAAGCTAACAGGTGTATGGTCGGTTCATTTCAAATATTTATGAGTTGCTGAGAAGTTGTAACCTAACACTTTTAGTTTTTCAGTGGCTGGAACGTTTTTCTTGGAAATAATGTATTTGTTGTCAAATAGCTTCCCTGAAAATCTTTAACATATAGATATTGGTTTCAACCAGAGAAAAAATATATTTTTTTTCAAGGACTTTTATACACAAAATTAGGGCTCAATAATATAGCCACTTCTCCCTTGTGAGACTGCTTTCTATTATCTATGGTAACCTGTTTACAATTATTTTACTACTGTACAGTGCTATTTGTTTGTCATAGGCTTACAAAGGCCTAGTTGCCATACGATTCACAGCAGCAAAGGGGAAAACGTACAACAGTGACATTGCTCTTGATGACATCTCATTTAGGTGAGTGCAGCTTTTGTGATGCAGTTTCATCAAAGCTTGGCTGGGGTATGGAGATGGGTGTTAATAATATTGTATGCTGGTACTGTTGAATTGTTATCTTGGATAGAAGACAAAGGATTAAAACCCTTTCAAAAATTACTCCTCCCTCCAAAATATCAGGAATACAAATTTACTTCCACTAATTCTATGTCTGTTGTAACTTCTTTCAGTTCACGTTGTGGTGCAAAAAGGGCTTGTAACAGCAGTGATGATATTCCCATTTTTGGTACCAAGGAAGGGTTGAGTAAGTTTTTTTTTAATCGGAATCGCATTATATATTACTACCTCCTGAAATATTGGTTTGTACAGCAACGTGGATCTGATTTATATGTTGTCTACATGTCTCTCTACTCCAAGGCATATACCTATCAGTAAGTGGTGGGCAGGTGCTAAGTGGATTGAATGGTAGAGAAGTCCTTGCTGGCAACTTTACCTACAACACTTGGACTCACATTGCTATGCAATACAACAACAATACACAAGAGCAGGTGGGTTACTTCTTTCCCATGATAATAGAAGCAATCATGGATTTCTGGACTGTGTTCCACATGCTGTTTAGTGGGTTTTGAAGGGTTCAAATTCATTCAAACTGATGCAGAAGTGGTACTTCAATGAATGGAATGTGAGACTACAAGATTTCTGCCAGATTGGAAGGCATTCTTCTTTGTGGAAAGCGACTATGGCTACCTAACTCGCAATCATTTTGAGTCTTTTTAAACTCGTTGTAACTCAATGAATTTTAGTTTGTAGTTCTTTAATTTTGCCCAAGTGGTGTTCTTTTCAGTTATCCAGCTACAATAATAATATTTAGCGATGGTGACTCGATCATACCTGATATGAAAATGTACTTGGGACAATTTTGTTTTAATATTTTCACCCCAACACTTGACTAGTTGAAGGGCTCCAGGCAAAAACAACTTTGGTGAATTTTGCATGGTTTTAAAGTGCACCTAACCCCCAAATATTTTGTTTGCTAAAATAAATATTTTCTTCTGTTTGAAACACACCAAGAAGTTTATCCTGTTTTGCACCATATGTGGGTCTATTCCTGATTTGCCATCACGAACTGATTTACATTCCATTAAGTCTTTGAAAACATGCATGTAAAATAGTTTGTGATGTCAAATCAGGAATAGACCCATGCCCCCTTTGGAAAAAAGGGGGCAAAAAAGAAGATAAAAAAAGAATTATTGTTTTTTTGCTTCTTTTCATTGGATTGCACTAATTTTTGGCATATAGCATGGGGATGTTCACCCTGTAATTTTAGTGCAATTGATGCGGTGGAAATTGGCCGTGATTTTGTGAAATGACCTAAAAATCATGCAAAACTCACTCAGTTAGGACGTTTTTGCCAAGAGCCCTTCAATTATGGGGTGAACGTCCCCATGGTATATGCCAAACATCAGGGTAATTCCATGAAAAGAAGTCTCTTAATATTTTCTTTCTTTTTTGCCCCCCTGCCTGAAGTGCCCAGAACTATTTTATTTTCCTTTATTTTCTTCACATCACTTGGGATAGGTAAAGTATGAAATGAAGTGAAATTTGGCCGCAAATTTTGCAAAATGATAAAAATTATGCACTAAAAACCTACTTACAACATTTTTACCTGGATCCCTCCAATTACTATCAATGCTATCATTACTATCAGATTCTGTTTGTTAATGGCAAAGTGGAACAGGTATTGAGGAACATTTCAACTCCCTTGAGGCACAGTGATCTTCTCTTAGGACAGAATGGTGCAAAGCATTTCACTGGACAGATAGATGAGGTACCTCATGGTGTTAGTAAGGGCCATAAGTTAGAAAACTGTAAAAGGTTATTGCACTTCCCTCCTTAAATAAAGTTATTGTATTGTATTGTTATAAAATAATTAGGATAGTATGCGCACTCTTATTGGTCAATAGGTGTGTTTAGATGAGAGTATGTAAACACGGTTGTGACATCACACAAATTTTGATTCGTTGTGTTGTCAAACACGCATTTTGATTGGCTGGTAGGAAATATGAGCGTGTATCGAGAAAACCTGTTTCAATCAAGAAGTAAAACAAACAGCATTTTCCTTCATTTGTCAAATTATTTTTGAGAAATATTTTATAAAAGCAATAGGACTTTTTTCCGTGTTTACATAGCCTCATCTAAACACTCCAGGGGTTGGAGAACTCTTGACAGTTATGCAAACCCTCGACTGCGTCTCGGGTTTGCATAACAGTCTCAAATTCTCCCAACCCCTCCTTGTGTTTAGATGAGGCTATGTAAACACGGAAAAAGTCCTATTGCATAATTAGTGATGTGACTTTCAGTGCTCACCTTTTCCATGAAAATTGGAGCTATTGTTTTATTTGTTGCAGGTCCAAATATGGAACACTGTTGCCAATGTGTCATTTTATTACAACAAGTATTTGAAAGGCACAGAGCAAGGACTGGTCAGATATTATCAGTAAGTTGGAAGTAACAAAATTGTAAACATTGGCAAGGCTGCTGCGATGAAAGAGATCTAAAATACTTCTGTTTTAAAATACCACAGATGTAATGAAGGAGAAGGCCAGCAGTTGAGAGACCATGGTCCATCAAAGAAGCATGTTTTCCTCAATGGAACAAACTGGCTTTCATCATCTTTGGAGGTTACTGAGGTTAACTGAAGGGAGTATGCTTCACTTTCATGGATAACCAAGAGCTATGTGCTGGCGATCATATTTCAGTGTAGCTGATGCAATAGAAACGAAGAAAGTACTAAATCATTATTAGCTAAAAATCTAAACAGCTACAGAAACTTACACATTTAATCTGAAGAGAGAAGACTTGATATCAATGGGGTTATCAGTGATGCATTTACAGTAAATTAATATTGTATAGGAGTTCCCAAGATAAACATATGGCTATCCAAAGTTAGGCAGCCAAATGTTACCAAAGCACACCTCCCATCTCCACAACTTAGACATGACGTCACTGTCTTTAGGAACATGTAAATTTTGTATCATAAGTAACAGGTTTCAATATTGTTAAACAGGAAGCCTTTGATTGGCAATTAAGGGGCTGTTTACATGGACAGAGGAAGATCCTAGCACTAGGAAGATCCTAGAAAGTGAAACAATTTTCCATTTGGTTTACAAGCAGGAATTTCAGTTGCAGTTATGGTTCATAATTGGTAAAAAAAAAAAAAAAAGCTGCTGAAAGGCTGGAAGCTACCATGTTTGGTTCTCTGTCCCTAATGCTATGATCTTCTGAGCGAATGCAGTTTACATGGTGTGAAGGTCTTCCTAGTGCTATCACTAGGAAGATCCTAGTGCCAGGGTCAAGTACAACTTGTTGCATGTAAACTGAATACAGAAAACATATGGCACTAGGATAATCCGCCTCCTAGGATCTTCCACCTTCCTCCTCCTTCCATGTAAACAGCCCTTAAGTGTCATAAGTTCATGTCGCTGTGGAGTTGTTCTAACATAAGATATAAATGATAGGATTTGTGTGTGGTGATTGTAACCATTATCATATACCTCATGTAGGCTTTCTTAGATAACATACAGTGAGTTATCACCTATTTCTACCAAATGATTTGATAAATGCTGGCACTTAATTTGGTACGTATCCCAAAGGTGCGACTGGTCACAATGTTGCAAACTGCTTACATCGTACTATTTTAATCTTGCTTTTAATTTATTTGAATCATTATCTATGCATTACCACTTTACACCTGAACTGCACTCGCTAAGTTTAATCTCCTGTATAAAACTGTTGGGTTGTGATTTCGTAATAATAAAAATGTTATTTGTTAGTAATAAATAAATAAATAAATAAACATATACATATCTAAACTATTGGGTTGTGATTTGGCAGCATAAATAGAATCTCTCTTACATCTTCTATAGACCGTATTCACACCATGTCACGGCAGCCACGTTGTCGAGACAAACCCTGAACTCTTGTTTTTATGCACACATTAATTTTCTTTTGGTTCAGTAAATCAAAAATGCCACTGGTCGGTGTCTCTCACGAGTGAAAATGATTTAGTGTTACACTTTTAGATTACCTGCAAAAGATGTTTCCATCAACTTTAATTTTACGTAAGTTTTACCATTTGACAGTATTTGCTGGTTAGATGTAGTGAGAAGTGTCATTTGAACAGTTTTTTTTAACATGTACAAATTAACTGTTGAACATGAAATTGAGTTCACTGGATTTTGTTGTATATTCATTACCCAGACAGAAAGACAAACAGGAAAGAAAGCAATCAAACAAAATGATAATACAAAGTGTCAACATCCTTGGGCAACTTGACTCTTCGAGGGTGACTTGATTGATTTGACTGTGTTGCATCAGTTTTACTCATCAAAAAGGAAGCTCCTGGGCAGTTCAAAGGGATAAAATCTATCTTATTAACCCTCTCTCTTCCAAGAGTCACTTAATAGATTTAAACGTGTTTCATGTTCAATATGTCACATAACAGAAGATTTGCACTTGACAAGAAACCATTACGACAGCATTCTCGGTAATAACAGTGGTCCTTTATTCAGGTAAAAAACAGTTTACCTTCCCTTCTTAATTAATTAAACCTGGAACAGACATATTACACACTTTCATATTTACACTTGGAAATTTTAGGCTTTATAAGAAAAATATTGAACTGTGCAGGCTTGTGTTCACTTCTACCAGGGAGCATGTCTCTCTTGAGAAATAAACAACATACATTTTTATCACTTCTCTAGTTAAGTACAAGCAAAAATGACAAAATTACTCTTCTGATTGTGTTCCTGCTTTAGGTGGCCACTTGCCCTGTCTAATAAGCTTCTCTTTTTGTTTCTGAATCTTCCCAAGTCTTGTATACTAAGGGAAAGAAAAATCTTAGTTGGGCCAGTATAATTTTAAGGGAGGAGTTACAGTGTGCAGTACAAAGAGGTAAGCTCCATGCAATGTTATGGAATAGTGCCAGAGGTTCCAAAAAGTACACATGGATTTGTAATAGTCCGTGCAAAAAGAACACTACATTGCTGAGCAAGTTAGGTTTTGTATATCATTGCTTTTCTCCTATAGGCTTAGAGTATCGGCCAGAGCTGGACGAGTGTATCCCTGCTTCCCCTTGGTACAAATATGCCTTTCAAAATGATCCAAGTATTTCTGTGTAAATTGTAACTGTCAGAAAAGGCTAGCGTGATCACGGAGGAGCATGTGGAAACTTGAAACAAAAAGGGTTTGTAAAAAGTGGGATTTGATCTGGGGGATAGGGAGTAGGGAGCGTGATTCCCAGGGAGAAGGAAAGTAGGAGAAATTTCACAAGCTGTTGGCACAGACTGTATCAGCTGTGTTAGGTCATCCCCCCTTCTTTTCCAAATCAATTAGCATTTAATGAAGTTCACTATGAATAGAATCAAGCAAGTGAACAAAAATCAATGACAGTAACAAAGGTATGATTTCCACGTAGTGCCATGCAAATTCCAATATAAATTTTTATTCACAGCCCTTCTTTGTGGAAGAGGGTTGGCATGCGTAAGCAACATTCATGTATCACAGCAATGTGTGTGGGAGCCAGCATGAACACTTTCCCAAGTTTAGAGGGGTGAGAAGAAATAGGAAACTGGCATGTCACGCTGATAAATTCAATCTCTTACACTTGTTCCAGTGTCAAGTGTTAGAAGAGCTGGTGGGGTTTGATGGTGTTTAGGCTTTAATCAACCTGATCAAAGCTAACCAATGTCATTAGCTTTGGGTCACAGTGTTTGCCCAATATTACAGTAAGCTACCCTTGCATTGACGGTTTGCAGCTGATATCACAGTGGCCGTGTTGGAACAATACAGTACACAACACAGTAAAAAGTTGTTTGCAAATTCGACTCTATTATTATGTAAACCGGGAAAGATTTCCGTACAGGTCCCTACATTAATTATACATGCATATTCCTCCTGACCCTCTTCCAAAAAGAACGAGCGTGAATGGAGTTTTGCTAGGAATATGCATGCATAATGAAGTAGGGACCTGTACGGAAATCTTGCCGTAAACCGTTTTATGTGGTTGCAAACATGGAGGAGAAAATTATTTCGATTGCCACAATGATTTTTCATAGTGACGGCAGATATGGGACCTTACCAGTTTCTTGTGGTGAAGGCATTCAAAATAATCCTCTCTATAATTCTTGCACGGTATCCAGTGCTGATTACGGCCAACACGGTGAACGCAACTTAGAAAGTCATCCCAAAAATGTGAGCAACGGGATCTGTTCCCATCTATTCCGTACATTGACATCTTGCCTTTCCAACCAAAAAAAAAACACAGTTGCAAACAAACTGGTATCAGTTACAGCTTTCTTCTCCCAGCTTAACTGCTGAATACCCGCCACTGATTTGCATGTCATTGCCTATTTTACTAGTTCTTCAGAGGACGCCGCTACATTCTAACAGTAGGCAGGGTATTCAGCATTTACTCTCTTCTCCCAAAAAGAAAGCCCGCAAGAGTGTAAGAAAATTACAAACGCATACCAATTTTCCAATATTTGAATCACATACCCACAACTTAATAAATCAAAATGGCGTCTGATAAACTTGACATCCGGGGATTGTTAATAAGAGTCTCCGCTGGTTAAGTTTACGTGGGCTCGTTATTCTATTGTTTTCCAAATATGGCAAAATGAAGCAAGCTCAACATCACAGCGTCAAACATTCCCTTCCCGGGAACGAGAAACTAACCAATCAGAATTGGCGAATCTTGTATAGCAACGTCGCTGATTGGTTAGTTCGTATCACCCGCGCGAATTCAAGTTAGCGTCGCGTCCTTCCAGCGATCATTCCTTCCTCTGCTCTCTTTGTGCATTGCATCTCTTATTTTTGTAGCTGTAGTTTAGTTTTATCTCCTAAATCATCATGATTGGTGAGGTCGCCTTCATAGTCAACAGCGTCGACATTAGCAAGCCCACGAAGAACCTCAAGAAGACGGATGTCAAAAAGAACTTGGACAAGTGCAACTTGAAGAACAGCGAGGTAATAAAGACACTAATTAACTTCAACGAATACTTGGATTTTGGCGGGAGAAAAAAGTTTTGTGGCAGATTTCTATGCGCTTTTGAGTACTCGAGCTGCGAAAAATTGCTTAATTGCTTAGTGCAGAGATCGGTTTCCCCTAAGATCTAACCTTTTTTTTTTCGTGCTGATTAAAAATTAATTTTCAAGCTCAATACCGAACTAGCTGCACGAGCTCGTTGCATGCTATCACGAGGCTTCCCTCAAGGATGGACTTTCATGAGCCAGCGTTTTGGCTGTGGAATTAACATATTTTAAGCACGAGTTTGGGGTATGTAGACTTATTTTTGTAATTTTGCAGGACCCACGCGAAAGAACTAAGTTTCTGAGACTCCAACAGTATTTGGCGCTAAACCTCCAAACAGGAAAAAAGTCTTAAAGCATTCTTAAACTTTTATTACTCCAGTTAACCATACCTAAATTGTATTACATGGTAAGCAATACTATTTTCATGTTTAAAACCGACTTCTCAATGTATTGTAATATTTGCATTTACAGTACCATGGGCCTGAAAAACCGGTCTACAAATCGAAATCAAAGTTCGACACCGAAAGCGAACCACTTCTTCGAGAAAATCCACGCCGATTTGTCCTCCTACCCATTCAGTATAAAGATATTTGGCAAATGTACAAAAAGGCTGAAGGTAAGGAGCGTATGACAAAACAGTTGACAATCTTATTTTTTTAATTTTTTTTTGACTGCAGTCAGGTCGTGTTAATGTGGAGTGTTGTCACACAAAATGTTGCAAAAATTCAGAGGTTACAAATGGTTTCCAAACATCCTTGGTTTGTTTTCATGTTTGTCTGCTGTCATCTCTGGAACGCTCAACAAATATTTACTGTCCCATACACTTGTGAAAATACATTAAATTTTGTTATAAAAATTGTGATCCCTAAAAATGAGGATGAGGCTGTAGCATTAAATTCTACACTGGATTCACATTAAAAGCTCAGAAAAAAACCCAAATAAATTTTATGGAAAAACTGAGAGTTAATTGGAGAACAAAGCTTTTGTGTTGTTCCATAACCATAACTTGGGAACCTATATTGGGATCAGGCAAGGTACGTCTTGTAAAAAATCTCAAACACTGACTAAATTTGCGTAATAAATTTTTTGCAGCATCTTTCTGGACAGCTGAAGAAGTGGATCTTTCCAAGGACAAGGAGGACTGGGCCTCCCTTTCGGTGAGATGGCCTACAGTATTTCATACTTTAATTTGCATGCCACCTAAGGGCATTTCCAACAGAAACAACTTCATGAACTTGTGTCATTTTAATGAGGAAACTCCACCTTTAAATGAGCAAGCTGTACACTGTTACTCTTTTCTATGCTCCTTGTTTACCTCTCTTCATTATTTCTCAGGGCAATGAAAGGTACTTCATCTCTCATGTCCTTGCATTCTTTGCGGCTAGCGATGGCATTGTCAATGAGAACTTGGTAGAGTGTTTCAGTCAGGAAGTCCAAGTCCCAGAAGCAAGATGTTTCTATGGTTTCCAAATTGCAATTGAGGTAGGCAGCAGTAAATTATTCTTTGAATCCTTATTTCATGGCCAAACAATGCACAGTACCTGTATTCTGTTATGCAATCAAGCAACCTAGGTCAAAGACCTCCAGTCCATTGTGTTCATTTGCAAACAATATATTTGAAAGTTATTTGAAATGATGATCAGATTTACAGCAAAAGCTCAGGATTATTTGGTTTGTTTCCAGAATATCCACTCTGAGATGTACAGTCTACTGATTGAAACCTACATTGAGGACTCCATCGAAAAGTGAGTTGTCCACTCATCTCAGTTGATGTTTATGGCAATATGCTGCTATGGTTAAGTTTCTTTAAATGGTGCTTCTGCTTGCAGGATTTTGAAAAATCCTGTATTCATAGCTTACTTCCTCGCACAATAACCAATCCTTTCTCTACAGGGATCGCCTTTTCAATGCTATAGAAACAATGCCTTGTGTCACGAAGAAGGCTCAGTGGGCCCTTAACTGGATTAATCCACAGAGAGTAAGTTAATTAAGTGCTTGGTTAATGGAATACCATTTTTGGTGGAAATTCTAGTTCTAACCCAACAAATTATACTTAACAGGCTTCTTATGGAGAGAGGATTGTTGCATTTGCTTCTGTTGAAGGGATCTTTTTCTCTGGCTCTTTTGCTGCTATCTTCTGGTTGAAAAAGAGGTGAGAATCCAAGATGATGTTGGTTCTCAAAAGTTTTGTAAGTCCTTAAATAACTCTTCTTTACAATGTTGCTTTGTGTTCTTTTCCCAAGGGGCAAGATGCCAGGCCTTACCTTCTCAAATGAACTCATAAGCAGAGATGAGGTGTGCACAATGTTTTAATTGCAGCATAACATAGGACTGATTTAAAGTTGGGTCTAACCAGGGCTCGAGACTAACGGTAGCCAACGAGCCACAGACTATTAAAAATTCCATTTTGGCTAGTGGTTTTTGCGCTTCACTAGCCATTTTGGCTAGTGAAAATTTGTGAGTCAGTTCACAAAACGAAATTGAGTGAAGGCGCGCAGAATTTAAAACATCGGCTGTAATAAATATCATATATATAATGTATTGGCCCAAACAAGAACTTTAAATTACTAATTAAAACTGCGAAAGAATGGTTGACTTTTTTGTTTGTTTTTTTCCCTTAGTAAAAAGCGACAAACAACAAATGAACTGCTTGCCGCTAATGATTAGTCATGCGTGAAATCAAGTCTGGGAGAATCTTTTGTTCACTTTACATTAACAAATGTCTGCGTCTGGCTTGTGAAAAATTTGTTTTGGCTAGTGGATCAAACCTGTCACTAGCCAGTGGGCTAGCAAGCTGAAAAGTTAGTCTTGAGCCCTGCTAACTCTAAGCCTACTACTTACAAGGAAAATGATCAAAGACCAAAAAAAAAATTAAACCAAAATCAACATTAAGACAAAAGTGTTCTGTATTTGCTGTGAATTGGTGGCACAAGTGAAACACAAGTTAATAACCCTTGTACAAGTCAACCTCTTTGATACTGAGATTAATGTATTGCTTTCTCTCTTTAGGGTCTACACTGTGACTTTGCCTGTTTGATGTTTTCTTACCTTGTAAACAAACCATCAGAAGAGAAGATCAAAGAAATTATCAAAGATGCTGTTGTCATTGAACAGGAGTTTCTCACAGAAGCCCTTCCAGTGAAACTCATTGGCATGAACCATACTCTCATGAAACAGTATATTGAATTTGTTGCCGATAGACTTCTGGTAGCTCTTGGCTGTTCTAAGGTAATACCAGTAGACTTGGACGGAACCAATAGCAATGTTGTACTGTGTTCTCACCAGAGATGGCACACTAAAAAGCCAAAGCCTACACCCGTTTGGGTGCAGGGACAAGCTACGAGTCAAACGGACTTTCAACGTCTACAGTTGAGTAGTTTTAATGGTCGACCGAACACCCTACAAAGCTACTTCATGTAACAGACCATTAACTTTGTCTAGAGGGCCCTTACTTTTCAGCAGAGGGGGGCCTGGGACTCCCTAAGGCAAAATCCTGGTGAGAACACTGGTTGTATGTCAAAAAATTAGACTTGATTTACATATGTATAT
>BLFK01000089.1:32453-39901 GCA_014634185.1 Astreopora myriophthalma | reverse complement strand
AACTAAAAAAAGTTCGACCTTGGAGCGACTTTGGAGCGACGGCTGATTCAGACGGCGTACCTACGTCGAATTTAATTCGGGAAGCTTGTGGTAAACAATTTTCGATGAGAAAACATGCGTTCTGAATTCAAGAACTCTGTCCAAATAGAAAAGCTGTGACAAGCATCGCGCTGTTATAAGCAAATTCAATCGCAAGGTTCAGTGTTTGTATTTAGACAGGTTTTCTCCCGGTAAATTCGACCTGTTAAAGGGAAATCTTATAAGCTGGGCTAGTATCACGAAGAAACAGCCAAAAAAAAAAATTCCGCTAAAGAAAAAAAAAAATGCGCTTAAGAAACTCTCATACAGTCCCGTTTCTCATAAATCGAAGGCATAAAGGGAGCTCCGAAACGAGACAGTTTTTGTTGTCGTTATTCGACGACTTCGAGCTTCATGCATGATTGGTCACGCCACTCAATTTTGTGCCAATCACAAGTGCCGTTATATGAAAAATACATTACAGTAATTTATGCATTAGGTTCGGCACATGACAAGAGCGCCGTATGAATCAGCCGCCGCTCTAATGTCGAATAATGCGGCAGACCCTGTCGAACTTAACGTTTTTGCCGCACCTAATAAAAACTGCCGTACTAAACTGATTCAGACGCCGCTCTTTTGCCGTACTTAATTCCTCAATTAGGTTCGGCACATGAGTGGAGCGGCGTCTGAACTGGGCCTTAAGTGCGCGCAGAGCTTCGTCTGCACTACACCTTCCTTTTGTAAATAAAATCTATAAAAATACCAGGATGTCGTGAGTAAAACCTATATTTAATATTTTAATAATCGTTAATCTTATTGGAAACTGTTCCACAAGTATTTGTTTCGAAGGGTGGAGTTGCAATGAAAATAGTTGTAAGGTCAGGGGCGCATCTACTCTATGTGGACTTAACGCAAAGCGTACAGCGGAAAACTGAGAAAAACAAATATTTCTATTGCCTTAACTCCCCATGTTAACCCTTTCACAGTCCCGAGAGGTGCCCATTTACGAGCAGAATCGCCCGGCGTTAGTCGGTGTAAAATCCCTTAAGTCACTATTGGGAGAGAGGGGGTAATATTATTTATAATTATGGCAAGCAAAACAATGCGTGCGCTCTGATCAATCAGCTACAGTTTATTGTCACAGTGAACTGAAATAACGATAACAGTATATTCAAAGCCAGTTAAGATTATATGATTATCATAATTCCAGTCTCGACAACATGTTTTCGTAGAAAATATATTACTTTCAGTTCCTTCGCTCAGCTTGGCTTAAGGGGGGTAGGGGGGGGAGCGTGGGGGGTACTGTTACAAGGTGGTTATATTTGGAGCCTACGGGGGAGTGGGAAGAATGGCTGTAACGCTGTAATGCCTGTAGTCTGTTGGGTTGTGTGGGTTGCAAAGCGGTAAGGCTTTACAGTTGTAGGGTAACTTTTGGAGTCAGTCAGTCCAGAGTCTTGCGAGTAGTTCGTTCAAAATACCGTGCAGAAAGTTCCACATTCAAGTTGTCCACGTTGGTAGGCAATGAGACACTTTGTATTTATTTTGCACCTTTTTGACCGATTGTAGACCAGACAAAAAGTAGTAGAACAGTGTTGGCTTTCATTGGACGTTTCAAACATGTAACAACACCAATGAAGTGTATCCAACATTTCTAAGGTAAGCGCCGGTATATATAAATTCTTAGCATGCAGCGATTTCAATTTGCGTAATGACTCAATTGAAATCCGCCTCCTAGTAAGCAACCAGCCCATTGTTGGTGAAGTCCGGGGTGCTTACCGTCTATACCAACCACACGGATGGAAATTGTGAGCCTAAATATGAAATGCTACCGATAGGTAAACCTCAAAATGTACCATTATCACTTCACTGAAAGTTCAAGAAGGACCGAGTAGTGCATTAAGCCGACGAACCTTCATTTCTGGAACTTTCCAGCAGATGAAGTGGTGCGTACCCTTGGACCCTCCAACCAGAATTTCCAGGTAAATGGTCTCTGGTTGAATTCGTTTCCTACCTGCATCACCGAACATTCCATTCTCGATTGTCTGATCCGAGAGGTCATCAAGCTCGATTTTATAGCATCTTCCTCGAGACCAAAGTACTGTACTGAATGAAATTTCATCTCAGACGTGTAACGTGAAATATTTACACCACTGACTTCATTTTCAGGAATCTTGCAGTTGGTGCTTGTTAGACAAACGCTCGTCTGGGAACAATCGCGACACCTTACTCTGTAGTTTGGGTAAGAAATGCAGCACTAAACCGATCTTGTACTTCATCTCAAGAACCAAGTATAGTCGGTTGGTTAAATTACTTCATTGTCATTTCCTTTGTTTATTGTGTTAAAATTAGAAACACTCTTGCAAACGGTTAATTTTGGTGTGTACAATATTTAGCAGAAGTTCCTCTTGTTACGACTTATGTTGGAGTTCCTTAGGCTAGATATGAACAGAAACAGTTGCTCTCCTTCCCTGCTAGTAAGGAATTGCTCGGCTCTCCGTGGTCATTACTGTACTTGACTAATATTTTTCGTGGGATTTTCCAGTCGCAGTTGCCCGGCCTGAGGGTCACTCTTCCTAAGGTCATCTTTAGTGTTCTGACGGTTGTCTCCTATGACCGGCACTACGGCTCCCAGAGACTGCTGGTAAACATACGTCCCTGAAGGAAATGTAGAAGGACAAGGAATATTATGGGCTAATTAGGATGGGGAAATTAAAGCTCGTGCAAGTTGACGGATCACATTCTCTAAGAGGTAAGAAAGAACGCTACAATTAAGGGATTCTAAAGGGAATTTTAGTAAGTTTTACCAAACTCCCTCTGCGGGTACTGTACACGCATTTGTGTTTGGAACTCCCGCGATGGAAAACATGCAAAACAACAAAGAAAATGGCCAAACGCCGACTGTAATTTGTCATTTTTGCACAACTCAGACCACATGACGATAATCTACCCTCCGGTAAATGAAGTTTTGCTACATCAATTACTATGATGTATTGTTTCTAAATTTATCACCAAAAACCGAAATTCGAGATCTTGGCTCGTGTACGGAACACAATAAAAGTAGCCATTGTTTCTGAGTTATTGAATTTTGGCTTAGTATTGTTCCTTGTTTTCCACCGCGCAGAATTCTATTGTCTTCCGCGGCTTTTAAATTTAGTTGGAATAAGCAACACAATAACGTCGACCAGTTTCCATTGGAAACATCTTTTGTTTAACGAAACTGTTTATTCAAATTTGGATCACTTGTATCGGGTACAGGACATAAAAGAGGAACCCTTGTTTACGAGTCATTTACGCACATAATTCTATTGTTTCCAACCACACCACTTTCAGTGCAAATAAGCAAAACAATGACGTCGACCAGTTCTCAATTAGCCTCTCCAGAGAATACCATAATTATTAATATTCAACAACGTGGGTCAGCCTCGCATTCAATGGCTTCGCAAATTGGCATTTCCCTTGTTTGTGGCACGTGAAGTCCGTGTATCAGCATCGTACTTTCGATTTGCTTTAATAGTCCACCCAAGCGATCCCACAATACAACACTCGTACCAGTCTCCGCAAAGTTTCCGGAGTGGGCAATGGGTACATCTTCTATTAGACAAAATCGGATCAGTTACAAGCTTTAGAATGCAACTCTGAAGTTAAAAACAAAGCAATTCGACTCCGGCGGGCAAATTCCACCAATCAAATTGCAGGATTTAGTGCACGTGACCAAAATCGACCAATCAGAAAGCGACAATTTTGTTTATTTCGCCACGGGGCACAAGCGATGGCGAAGCAAAATTCAGCAGGCAGCAAAACCATAGGTTGTCATGGTATTTATCGCCGGTTTGCGCTACTCTTTCTTCGAGCAACTCGGTCCAAGGATGGTAATGTACACAGCGTCACCAAGCTCTAGGGTTAAAGGATTCTATCTCTTCTACATCTCTTGGTCAGGTCAGCTAGCAAGGGAACGAACGCAAGCGTAGTTAGGGAAGATAATAAAAGAATAAACATGACAACAAAGCCTTACCTTTCATCCATGATGAAACTGTTATGTCCCTGTTGAAATTTGGCCAAGATTTGTTTTGGTCTCGCTGTCATTACCTGTAAGCAGAGAGGAAAACAGAAATGGGGCAGATGCTCCCCTTCTTGGCAGGGCATTTCACTTAAGAGATTATTACGTCGCTAATGGTTCTGTAACGTCTCACATGATCGAATCCAGTCTTGTGAGATGGGACTTCCGGTTTGAGCTAACTCGTCGGCTCTGTCGTGTGATCAGAGTGAAATAATCCGATAACAGAGGTGAAATTTTAGTTGTAATGTTTGCATTGGCAGAAACGCACGCGTGGTAGTATAAAGCTCCAGATGCAATGTAAAGGGTTTATGTAAATGCCGCGAAAAGCTCTCCTATGGTGCAAAAACAAAAGGACTTCACTTTGTTGTATGATAAAGTTACCATTGAAATCAGGCACAGAGAAGGTTAACAGAACTCCACATGAGAGCAATGCAATTTGAAATATCCCTCTTGGGCAGACATAGGTATATAAGCAAGATGAGACAGTTCAGCTTTCAGCAATACAACTTTCCCTCGAACAGCAGTGTCCATAAGAATTCCGACCATCTAGTCTTGTTGATTGTTTGAGGCCGAAGTGACCGTGTCAGACCAGACTTGAGGACTTTTCGACTTGATATTGTAGCTCACTGAACCGGTCTTTATTTTTTATGGAGTTCGATCGGTAGCTTTCACAATTTATTCATTTTTTAATCAAAATGTATTTATGGCCAAAACGTTGCCTCTAATGCTCCCAGATGTTCTTTTCTTGGTTAAAATTAAATCAGAGGCCTTCAACGTTTGAGAAAAGTCCATTATAGGGCTATTAGACCTCGCTTTCATGGAATTTTACATTCTTTAAAGTTTGTCATATTTTGGCTCATTTCGGGCAAAATGGTGAGATTAACCCCTGAGCAAAATGGCAAAAAGTAGCCAATTACCATCGAAAATAACTAAAATCGTTGACTGAAGCAATGTGCACTTGGCAAATAATTTACAGGAAAGGGGGTAACTTAAGTCAGTTCTGGGAGTTTTAGCATGGTTCAATTCTCAAAATCTATGCTTAGCATGGTAATGATCTTGATAGTAACATGCTGTCCAATGTCGGATCACTCTTGGTGATAATCTTTAATTCTTTACGACAAAATAGAAAATAGACCAGTATGTCTGACCACCTTATGACATTGTGTGGGTAAAATTTAATTTGTGCTCATCAAGAAAGACTAAAGTTGTGGTAACTGCTTATCCATGATCAATTTTGTTCACAAAGGTTTGGACCACTTTTTCACTTTTAAGCGCGTTTGTCCTGTCCGTATTTGTGATGTACTTAAATGGAAACAATACGGGAACAAATAATTGCTGCTATCCACCCAGTCGAATGCTAGGACGAAGGGAACCAATACTGTTGAGAAAATGTTTCCTCAAGGAACAATTGAAAGGTTCCGAGGAAAAACGACCTGCGTGACTTTTTTAAACTGCTTTTGGTCATTTTGCGAAATTTCGGCCACATTTCGCGAAATAAACGGCACTTAAGTTATGGAATTACCTATCCTAACTGGTGTGAAGAACATAAAGGAAGAGGGAAAAAAAGGAGGAAACTGTTTTGGGAGGGGGGGGGGGGGGGAAGACGACGCAAGAGGATAACTAATATTAAAATACAGAGGAAAAACACTTGTTTGATTGCGATGTTGTTTTACATTCTTTTGATTGCGATGTTGCGAAATGACCTAAAAACGAGTTGGGACGTTTCTGCCAGAAATGCAACAAATACAGGTGGTTGCGTCCCCCGTGTCAGTCTGCCCTCTCAGTTTGTTTGCACATGTGGCATCCTGGAGTATGCGACTTGCTCAGAAAGGAGTTAGAGGTCATTTTGTGTTAAAGAAATCTGTGAAATAAATTTGTTTGCTGCTCTACTGTATTTCTTCTGATATTTCCTCGTCATCGGGATTATCACCATCCCCATCAACTTCAGCATTTTCTCGTTCTAATCTTTCCATTTGCTTAGCAAGTTCTGCCTCGTCACTCTCTGTCACCACTTTCGGCTAAAACAAATAAGAAAAGCAAATTTAGACTCTTCTGTACGCTGCAGTTTACTATTTTACAGTTACAAACCGAGAAAGAAAAGTACATTTAATTACGTTATTACACGAAATTCTCGTGTCATCTTCATGTCGCAATGTTGGAAGGGCGATATTACACATTTTATACTAAGCTCAATTGTGCTCGCACTTTGATGACCAATTGCTTCATGAACAAACACGCAAGTCAGTGGAAGGTACTTCTCGCCGTCAGTAACTTCCTTTACCATGTTCAGTATGTACTCATACACAGTGACATTTTTTCCTCTCGGTGTTACTTTAAAATGCATCTTGCATCCCACTGCTTCTCAGTCCCACTTGTTTAAGAGGAGTTGAAAACCCATGCGACTAACCTTTTGGTCGTTCACTTTTCAACGTTTTAGTTTTGTTGTATCAAAGTTATTCAGAACTATGCGAATTGTCCCTTTGTTCTCCGCATTCCTGCCATTGTAATATGTTTGTCTATTTTCATTTCATTTCGTTAGCTTCGTTGTAGGGTGACCACATCCCCGGCTAGCCAATTAATGAGTTTCTGTTCTCGATACAATCAAGTGCTCTAACAAAACAATTCTCTTGAATCCAAAAACCTGTCCTAAGCAGCCTGTAACACTTTAGTACACATGGTGGCAGAACTGATATAATGCAGTTTGGGGGTGGGGGGAAAAGCCAGGGAGGTGGGGAGTGAAAGCCAGGGCTAAGATACTTTGTGAAAACCATAAAAAATGGCCCTTTTCAAGCCAACTTACAGCTGCCTTCTCATTAAATTCTCCACCATATTTCTTGATGCTGGTTCTGATGGCATCCACAGCCGATGTCAAGCTTTTGAGTCCTTCATCTCGATCCAGTGTTGTTGTGGTTATCACATACAATGGAGCAGCTATCAAATTTATCTGAGGAAAATGTTCAATTAAGACATACCCCTGCTTTAAAAATCCCTTGTTGATAAGGAAAGAAAACTAACATTCTTAAGCTTCATTCAAACAGTTTGCCTGTTAGACTGCAGAAATGGGGGAATCCTATTAAATTTAACAACTGAATTTGTGTGCTCAGCTGATGAAAATGCCCTCACTGTGATAAGAAATGATGAGTAATGGAACCTCAGAGGGGAGGGGGTGAGGGGAGACAACTTCCAAAAGTTGGATACTTAAATCGAATGGCTCCAATTTTTGAGTAACTATCCACCAGCAGAAGAGAAATCATCCATAGAAAATGAATATTGGAACCTCATCAACGTGGGCACCATATGGCATGAAAACAGCGTGGCCACATTAACAAGGATGCAAACCATAGTTCTGGCCTTAAACAAGTGGTTTTAATAA
>BLFK01000086.1:10000-11202 GCA_014634185.1 Astreopora myriophthalma | reverse complement strand
AATTTTGATGCAAATGCTAGCGAGCTATTCAAAATTTTAGGCTGGAAAAATCTAGTTAGCCAGCAACAAATTGCGCTGGCCACAATGGTCTATAAGTGTCTTCAGGGGCTAGCACCGGAATATCTATGTTCTAAATTTACAAACCGCGAATCTGTTTATAGTTTAAGAGACTCTGAAAGAAAGCTTAATGTTCCGTTTCCGCGGACAAATTATTATAGAAACAGCTTCAGCTATAGAGGTGCTACTGTCTGGAATAGCTTACCCCTCAAAGCAAGACAAGCAGAGTCTCTTGGGCTTTTCAAAAATCTGATAAAAGACATATTTTAGTAAGCACGGCATTCATGGAAAGCAGCTTTAGAATAAATATAGTTTAATTGTATTTTATTGTAATCATTTAGTTTAATTGTATTTTATTGTAATCATTTTAAAATTTTACCATTTGTAATTTAGACTTTAGCATTGTTTGCAATCTTAGCTGATGATTTTACCGTGCATAAATAATAAAATATCATATCATATCATATCATCTAATGCAGTCAGATTTCACCTGCACATGACAATATCCAATTGGTGTATTTGATGTTGCTGGCCAAATACACAAAACACCGTGGGCGAAACTTAAACAGCTAAGAGAAGATCTCCAGATAATAGACCTCTTTAGCTTGTACATTTTGTTTTCCAAATTCAGACCAATTGATATTCTCTCAATATTCTCAAAAATTGTGCATACATAGGCCCGTGCATAAAAAGACATTTTAAAGAAACTGTTCCCTAAGGTATCTTCACGTGGTCTGGGAAAACAAAATGGGATCATGTGTATTATATGCACCCCTCGACCGATATCGACCGATAGTCGACCGATATGTCGGCCGACATATCGACCGACGCTCGACCGATATGTCGGCCGACATATTGGTCGACACTTGGCCGATATATCGACCGAGATGTGTATTATATTGCGGCCGATATTGCGGCCGACACTCGGCCGATAGGTTGACCATTGAGTGTCGGCGGAATATCGGTCAACTGTCGGTATTATTTTATATATACTTCACATTGTCGGTCATATATCGGTCGATTTTCTTATAATATAAGTCAAAAGCTTAGACTGTCAGTTTCAGATATATAAGTTATAAGCATTTCATCCTTTTTTGGTTAACCTCAAAAACTTCTGCAGGCTTTATGTTCGGATCATGTGCCGC
>BLFK01000085.1:65473-78892 GCA_014634185.1 Astreopora myriophthalma | reverse complement strand
TGTCGCTCCATATTTCCTTTGGAAATCCACGGTTGGAAATAAATCGTCTGAGAGCTTGAATAAAGGCATCGGTTCGTAGCGAGCTAACATCTTCTACGTGGACTGCGCGACTGGTGAAACATGTGAAGAGACAACCGTAAACCTTGTCCGAGCCACGACCACGCTTTACATAGAAGGGCCCAAAGAAGTCAACCCCGGTGTAAGAGAAGGGCGGTTCGTAGGGGGTAAGGCGTTGCTTTGGAAGGTCAGCCATGACTTGATTCAAGGGTGCTCCGTTTCGTCTGCGGCAGCTGATGCACTTTCGCAAAACTTGGCGCACCAGGGATCTTGCCTGAATGATCCAAATATGCTGACGCACGCAAGAGAGCACGTGCTCACGACCAGCATGCCCAAGGATCTCGTGGAAGTAACGGATGATGAGTGTTGAAATTGAGTGTTTCTTGGGAAGTATCATTGGATGGGCGGCTTCATAAGAGATAGGAGCGTGACGAATTCTGCCTCCGACTCGCAAAGTACCCTCCACGAGAACCGGGGAAAGAGTGGAAAGTTTGCTTTGACGCTTTACTGGGTGACCTGCAGACAATGAATCCAACTCGCTAGGGAAGGCTTGGCGCTGAACTAGCTGCACCACCTTGCTGGTTGATAACCGTATTTCAGGTAGGGTTATACCCCCTTTCTGTATTGCAGACCCTTTCCTCTGTACGTAGTTGACGAAGCGAACTAACCAAGCAACAATGGTTAACAGGCGTGGCCAGGATGAAAAACGCTTTAGTAACTGGTCTAATGATGATCCTTGGGTAATGGACATAACAGATTTTTCGGGCTGAACTTCCGAATCATGTTCAGAAACTGTGCCGATGCTGAGGGATGGCCATTCTTCTTCAGGGTGAAGGAGGAAACTTGGTCCGCACAACCAACGGCATTTTAGATTCAGCTTGTGCAGTTCTATTCCCCTTGATCCGTCGTCAGCTGGATTAAGCGACGTTGGAACGTATCGCCATTGCTGTGGCGTAGAGACTTCACGAATCTCGTTTACTCGATTCGCTACGAATGGCTTAAACCGTCTTTTTTCGTTGGCTATGTACTGTAAGGTGGTTAAGGAGTCGGACCAGAACGTCACACCAACCAAGGGAAGGTCGAGCTCCTCTCGTATCAGCAAATGTAAGCGAGTAGCGATCACAGCCGCTTGCAGCTCCAAGCGGGGAACAGACCATTGCTTCAAAGGTGAGTTGTGGGTCTTCCCCATGACAAAGGCGCAGTGAACTTTTCCAACATCGCCAAGGAGCCGTAGATAACCGACTGCCGCGTATCCATGGGTGGACGCATCCGAAAAATAATGCAGCTGGATGTTTGAGATGGATCTTTCAGAGAAAGACTTGAAACAATGCGGAATCTTCAGGTTGGCAACATATGACATGGACTTCAGCCAATTGTTCCATTGAGCTAAGAGAGGTCCTTCTATCGGATCATCCCAAGAAGCGTCAATTCTCCATAGCTGCTGAAGAATAACTTTGACTGGGAGAAGGAATGGACCGAGAAAGCCAAGAGGGTCAAACAACGAGCTGACAGTAGATAGAACGCCACGTTTGGTTGGAGGTTTGTTAGTAGGAGCCACCTTGAATTGAAGGTTATCAGATAGCGCATCCCAGTGTAAGCCCAGAGCCCGTCCGATTGGGAGTTCGTCGTGGAATCCACCTTCTTTCAAGACACTCACAAGCTGGTTTGCTAACGTAATCGCTGACTCCGTAGTTGCCACAGACTTCAACTGATCGTCAACATAGAAATTCCTCTGGATTGTCTTGACAGCTTCGAGGCTAAGACGAATTCTGTTATCGTCTGCCGTCTGTTTCAGTGCCTTATTTGCGCAACAAGGTGACGAAGTTGCACCAAAAATATGGACGAGCATCTGATAGTCGACTGGTGGCTGGTCCAAGGAATCACTCCACCACAGGAACCTTAAGGCATCTGCATCTTTGGGAAGAACTTTAACTTGATGAAACATCGCCTCTATGTCCGCTGTGAACGCAATCTTCTCCTGTCGAAAGCGAATGGGTACTCCTACCAGGTTATTCGTTAGGTCTGGACCGTTGTATAATAATTGATCGTTCAATGATGTTCCATTGAACTTTGCGGCAGCATCAAATACCACCCGGATCTTATTGGGCTTGTTTATATTGAACACTGGGTGGTGAGGCAGGTACCATGTGATCTTGGACTTGGAGGAAGCTTCCTCTTTGCTAAGTTTTCTTGCGTATCCTTTCGCAACGTAGTCGTTTACAACGGATCGATACTTCGTTTCAAGCTCAGGACTTCGACGGAGTCTTCCCTTTAGGGCCTTGAGACGAGTCTCTGCTAAAGATCTGTTAAACGGAAGATGAGGGTCCTCATGCTTCCAAAGAAGTCCCATCTGGTAATGACCATCGACAAACGAGATGGTGTTGTTGATTATCTTCAGCGCCTTGTGATCTTCCACTGACATTGTGCGATGTGTTTCTTTCAGAGTTCCGCAAGACTCAACTCGCTAAAATTCTTCCAGTTGACGGCTAAGGGAAGTATCTTCAGCTGATACGAAATTCAGATTGAATAGACGTTTACTGGCGGCACCAAGGGAACCACCAAGGACGCTCCATCCGAGGCAGGATCGTATTGCGAAGGGTTCGTTAGGTTTACCTCTTCGGACTTCTAGAGGAATGAAGGCTTCTTGGGTACTAGTTCCGATAAGAATGGACACCTTCCTCCTGTCGACGTCAGGGAATGGTACATGTCGAAGGTGGGTCCAACGAGTCGTTTCCGAGCCAGCAGACATATGCTTTAGTGGGATTGTGAGGTCTCGAAGAGCCCATGCATTTCGCACTGTGACGTAATCGGATCGCTGGCTGTCAACTGATGAAATCATGAAGTCAACTCTCAAACCCGTTTCTTGTTTTTCTCGCTGGTTCACTGTGGAGATGGAGAGTTCACCCTCCTCACCTTCAATGCCAAGCTGCTGGACTAGTGACGGATCTATCAAGGTTACATCTGACGCAGAATCGATGAGAGCGTATGTTGTCGTATGTCTTCCATTCTTGCCAATGACCCTCAGGGGAATGATCTGTAGGAATATTTCAGGGGACTCGGCTACAGATGTGTTAACAGACGCTGTTGGTACAGATGGGTCACTTGGTGAGCTGGTGGCGATAGCAGGAGTAGATGCACCCTCAGTAAGATAGGATTGATGGTCAGGACTTCTATAACTTAGGCTTGACTGGTGGAGAAGTGAGTGATGAGGCTTTCCGCATCCTGGTACCTTGCAACGATTGGTAGAAGTACATGACTTTGCCAGGTGGTCTCTTGAATTAACGCAGTTGAAGCAGATGCTTTTCTTGAAAACGAATTCCCTTCTTTGTTCAACCGACTTCGACTTGAAAGTATCACAACGGTAGAGCGGATGACTTTGGGAACACAAGATGCATTTAGTAATCCTCATGGCGTTGCTGGTGTCTGATTTGACGTCTGCCCTGGGAACGTTTGTGGTGAGCGTGGTCATATGACGTACATGCAGTTTACTTCTATCTTCAGGTCTCCGTGGAAGTCTTGTCTCGTATGAATTTTGCGTAAAAAATGGATGATTGGCAACCTCGGCTCGGTCATTGAGGAACTTGACAACATCTAAGAAAGTGGGCATGATTGTTCCTTGTTTCTGCAACTTCACAAGATGCTCACGAAACCTGTCTTGCATCCATCTGGGTAGCCTTAGGATTACTTTCTCTAGGTTGCTGGCATTCATTTCGGTAAGGCAGTTCATTGATGCAAGGGTGTCATACATGACTAGGGCCGTGTCAGCAAAGCGTTGCAGACCTTCTTTGTCTTGAGGAGCGATAACGGGACCCTTTGTCAAGGCATCAATACAGGCTTTCATGATCTTAAAGGGCTGGCCGAAACGGTTCTGCAGAACACTCAGTGCCTTACTCAGCCCACCAGGAACGGCTTCATATCTTTGTACAGCCTGGAGGGCGGGGCCTTCAAGAAACTGGAGCAAGCGGGCCATCTTAGTCTGTTCATCCAGTGCCTTAGTCTCGACCAGCTGATAGAATCTTTGTCTAAATAAGGGATATACTTCAGGTGACCCATCAAACTTCAGTACTTCGAGAGGGGGCAGACCATGTCCTGCAGTTAACCTTTCCATGGCGGAGGCAATGGAAGCAAGAAAACCTTCACCCATCACTGGAGCACTCTCGCGAACAAAAGGTGTTGATGCATAGGCACCGTAATTGCCAAAGGTAGGTGCTTGCCAACTTGAGTCAATCGGACCGGGGGCTTGAGTATTGTGTAGAAAAACTGGAGCTGAGGAGGACTGCCTGGTTACAAACTCGGAAGTGGTAGGGCGCCCGAGGTGAAACAAACTGGGAGCAGCACCAGGCTGCTCAGGAGCGCTCGACGCTGGCAGAGTGGAAACGTGTATGGAAGCCACAGGAACGGAATCAATATTAGAAATCGTGGGTGGGAAAACAGAATCTTCACTAACGAATGCAGGCAACGTGCGTGGGTGCGAAGAGGAAACTGGAAGAGTGGACAGGATCTTGGGCCCTTGAGCTGTAGATTCGCGCGTGGAAGCGGTAGGACGAAAGGAGACGCCAGACGAAATGGTATAACATGTAGGAGCCTGCGTGGGTGCAGCACGGAACGTGCGAGATTCCGTTGGCGTGGAAGAAGGCATGCGGACTGGCGTAGTCACAATAGGTTGAGCATATGGCTGTTCAAACATGGGTGGACATGAGACGGCTCGCGTGGGTTCACGGGCGATTGGTGCTGGCCGGGTTGGCATGGTGGCTGCTAAGTTCGCTTCTTGCCTGTCGTCTTGGAGAATTTCTTTATCATCGTTACGTTCAGACAATAAACAGGAATATTCACGCTCTGCCAATTTGCACTCCAATTGAGCCATTTCTGTTTTTTCTCTAGCTTCGTCTACTTGCCTCTCAGCTTCAAGTTTTGCCAGCTCAAGTTGGTGTTGAAACTCAAACTGCTTTTGCCGCATTTCCAACTCCAACAATTTGACTCTCAAATCTATCGACCTTACGCGCTTCTGTTCCGTTTGTTTCTCTATAAGAACTGCTTTCTCGACCGCGATTCTAGCTCGCTCTAGCCTTGAGCTTGCTGTGCTTATTCTTGAGGCCTTACTACCTTGCGATAACACAGATCTTGCCGGGGAAGGAGGAAATGAAATCTTCGTATCAGGCATCGCTTCAGGGACTTTGGTATTGAAAAACGAGGCGACGTCGATGGCGTATCTTTCAATCTTTTCCTTGTGCCTCATAATAACTTAGAGCGTCCTGCATCTCGATGCTGTCTTGGGGAAGTAGTCCCTGAGTCAATTCCACATTGTCTCGGAAACTTGAAAAGGCATCATTCAAGGCTGTTTGAAGGCTTCGAACCTGGACCAACTGTGAGTTATCTTGTAGTAGTAATTCATCGATCTTTGAACAGAGTTTGGTCATAGTAGCAACGTAACCGCCACGGGACTGTCTTAAAGAATGAAGCTTCTCAACTAAAATTGCTTCTTGGTTTTGGAGTGAGTTTGGCATCCTTAGCCTGGAACTTAAACGAGGCGAACTTGGAATTTCTTGGTCCAGGGCGTTATCCATCTCTCAATTGATATTTACGATGAAACGGTCAGGGACCATTCAACTTAGTACTGGCGATTCAGCAATCGTATTAACGTCAACATGGTCGTTGGTAAATATCAATTGCTGGATCAGCAAGGACAGCGTGGAATAAACCGAAGCTGTTGTGAGAACTTGACTTATAAAGAAACTTAGGTGAAAATTTACATACGGCAAAACTAAGTGTTAATTAAAGGTGATAACAACGGGACTTACAAGGAGAACATAAAGGACGCTAAAACGGACTAACGAACGAGTGTAAATTACAAGGGAATACGAATACTAAAGGGC
Organism: Astreopora myriophthalma; assembly: GCA_014634185.1. Taxonomy (NCBI): domain Eukaryota; kingdom Metazoa; phylum Cnidaria; class Anthozoa; order Scleractinia; family Acroporidae; genus Astreopora; species Astreopora myriophthalma. The sequence goes on along the minus strand of BLFK01000085.1, from coordinate 72,962 downwards.
TAACAAACTATACAAGAAAAATAGGCTTTTAAAAAGACATCAAACATTCATAACACGACACAACATTTTTTTTGTTTTATATTTTACGAAACAGAGAAAAAAAACACTGAACGGATATTGTAATAATTTTACATTCACGTGAAGCTATGATCCTCGCAGTTATAGCTTCACTCGATTTCATATCCGCAATTCAATATATGATTCATTTTATATATCATTTCGTTCGTTAATTTTACATTCGTTGAAAGGTTAATTGATGCCTTAGGAAGTATCAATAGTGAGAACTAAAAAAAAAAATCCTCGACGGGCAGGACTTCTTCGCTATAATAAAGGCATATAATAAAAGTTGAGCAATAACAAGTCCAGCGCACAGCTCCCCGAGGCTAATTAAAGGATGCACTCAGCTTGAAACGATTCCCCAAGCGCCAAACATTTGGTCGGCAACTAGACAGGGAGAGGCGGAGGGAATCGGCGATGAGGGCTAGATTCTCATTTTTGAGCTATTCGGTTTGGGATTCCCCAGCAAGACTTCACGCGATTGGATCGGCAACTAAACAGGGAGAGGCGGTCCGGTCCACGGCGGGAATATGGTTGGGGCTGTGGCCTTCGATGACCACTTAATTAGCAGGACCACAAATCAAATGCACAAGGTCTGACAAGGTCAAATGTTCTTGATCTTCAAAAACCAAGTCCTTTATTGGTAGTTGATAGCGAATCACTTTGTATAGCCGAAAATGTCTATAACAGGTATAGGAATACAATGCTCAAAGCGATGATCTGACGTGACATGGTTCGAGCTAAAAGGCAAAGTGCGAAATCTTATGTAATACACTAACTGCTTACGACAGCGATAGAAAATTCTGATAGGTGAAATCGACAACTTACTTTGGTCCAGCCCCTTGAAACAATACGTAGATAGCTTGGCGTAGAAATGTAGCAATAGCGGTTTGCTGGCGATTAAGGCATTGTCTTAAAGCTGACAACTACTGAGTGCCCAGACCAAAAGGTTAAATTTGAGCGCCCCTCACCTAACTTAAGCTTAACCCGATTGCGCAATCTCGCGACCACAAACCCCTATTACCAGGAGTCTGCTATTACCTAAAATAACTATTAATCAACAATGTAACGGTAAACAACGTTATACGGGCAAGCGTGAAAAAAGGCGTGTCGAACCAACAGGGGAAAGCGTAATGTTGAGGTGATGCAACGGATTCGACTAAAGAGAATGACCCAGACCAGTTGCGGAGCTTATCGTCAACAGGTTTCGTCCGTCCGCTATATGATTGAGTTATAAGGATAGACATAGACACGAAAGCGGCAGTTACTCGATTTAAGAAATATAAGCTAAATAAATAAGATAAATGACAAAGTCGTAAGTTGAAGCATTTGAAATATTCCTCAGCCTGTTTTTTATTGTAATCAAGATCTTTTCTACTGCAAACTAAATTCTAACGGCTGGTTTTCAGTCGGAGTCGTAAGAGCGCTTATGACCTAGTGAAAATCAAAGATCGGAGTCGTAAGCGGAGTCATAAGCTCGACGGAATCGAAGTCGCAAGGATCAGAACGGTTCTATTTTCTTCCGACTCCGCTTCCGACTACGTCGCTTACGATCTAGTGAAAACTGCGTTGTCGGAGTCGCAAGCAGAAGCGGAGGAATAACCCAGTAATAATACTCGTTCTCAGGCGTTGTGATTGGTTTATTCTTCCGTTTCTGCTTGCGACTCCGACAGTATGGTTTTCATTTGATCGTAAGCGACGGAATCAGAGCGGTAACTCAAAAGAATTGCTTACGACTTCGATGTTTGATTTTCACCAGATCGTAACGCTCTACTGGTCCGATTACGACCCGGACTCCAACTCCGTCGCTAGTGAAAACCAGCCTTAAAATTTCGCGAAACGAATGAAAAGCGTCAAATCATTTAAATCTTTAACGCTGGAAAATAACGCCAAACGGCACCGGGATCTTGTAAAATACGGTGCATAAAATGTCATTTTATGTTAGGTTAGAGTCCATTTGTACGCCTAGGTCTTTGGCTGATTTAGTTGGAGTTAGTTCTTTACCCAATAAGGACACGTGGGAGTTCAAAATTTTATTAAGCATCTCTTTGTTGCCAAAAGCATAACTTTAGTATTATGCGGGTTAAGTAAAAGTTTAATATTGAAAGTCCAACGGCAGATTCTCTGTAGATCTCCATCCATTTTGCTGCCGACTGTGTCTGCCTGATGTTGAGAAGGAGTTTCGTGTTGTCAATGTAGCTTTGTGCAGAGCCCACTATTTTATATTTCAAGCAAACGTTGAGGACTTTAGTGTTGTCAGCGTAGCTTTGAGCAGTGCCCAGTACTTGGGCATCGCAGGAAGATCGCTGAAAAGCTCCCTTACAAAGGAGCCTCCTGCTGACCAGTAATTGGTCTGAGATGGAGGCGTCCATTCTCTGGACTTGGAAGCCACTGTTGTTTAGGATTGCACTTAACATGTTATTACGTCGGCTCCCTTATTTATACTAGACGGGTTATTACATGGTCCCATCGGTTCGTCGTTAAGATGAGATTAAGTTTAAACGTTGTCTAATCCCTCCGAAATTTATTTCGTCAGCCTTGTTTCTCGCATTTATAATAAAGGCTTAACAGGCCTGAGATGGCCTACACCTTTTTGAAATGCTAGTGTATAGAGAGGAAGGAAATGTAAGTCACCCTCCTCCTCTCTTAATTTCCTCCGTAATTTTGAAAGGTCCCCATGCCAAAGGAAAATTAAAACAAACCAAAAAAAGAGGAAAGGTGACTGCGCGAGAAAGGCTAAAATAGGCTTCAAACAGAAATGAATCAAGTCCTTGTAACAACAACAAACAAACAAGCAAACAAAAAGCTACACCTTAAGCAAAATTCTCCCTGATGCTGCCGGAGCACAGTGGATCGAGCCTAATGGAAATGATTTTGTTCTTAACACACATGCTTCACTTACAGCCTCAGTTAAACGACGTGCGGTAGTAGGCCGTTACACCTATTAAGTACACTCATCCAAGAAACACTATAGTCATCAATTATTGACAATGTATTCAACCACGTGATAACTCATAAGGTGCAAGAAAAATAGGAAATTGAGTGCGTATCCCTGAAAAAAGACTCGGATGTCAGGAAAAACCTGGCAAAAAAAAAGAAAACAACAACAACAACAAAAGCAACAAAATATAAGTAGGGAGAAAAAAACTGGTAACCTGAGTAAGAACCCGCATGCTCGAGACTCCGACCTTTCCTGCGAGGCCAATAAGAGAGAAGAAATGGCCAATAAAGACCTGTGTGACGACCTAGAACTGTCTGGCATACTAAGAACTTATTATTTACACAAAGACCTCTACACGCATACATAACTGCATGCACATTTGCATGCCTGGATTCCTGCGATTACATTACATACATCTCATTACAACTCGCTATCACAATAGCGAACAGAAATCCATTCTCTTCTAATGCTACGCAACCGTATAATTTCTCTTTGACCAGAAATAACGTTGAGACGCTGGTAGAAATGGGAAAATCATGAAGACAAAGGTGAAGACATATACTTATTAGGGACCTTACGCAGCAACGACAACGACGGCAACGACGACCTCATTCCAAAGGAATTAAACTAATATGGACGGGGCCGGAAAGCTTAGAAGTAATATATCAAACACGAAGAAGAGTGTTTCATCAGATATCCAAACACCGAGAAGCGAGTTGAAAAACGAGGCCAAAGGCCAAGTTTTTTTTAACCGAATTCGAGGTGTTTGGACAGAGGATGTAACACTCTTTTGACTGTTTGATATTGCTTCTCAAAGGGATCAGTACTTTAAGAGAAATTTGAGTTAAAAATTTCCAAAATTTTATGCTAATTAAGATCACATATTCAAACTTCCTTCACGGTAGTGATTACTTTTGTTTTGGGCTCATGAATTATTAATGAGCTTGAGAAAGAAAATGGAAAATTCATCGTCGTATGGTCATGTCCTCCTCAGAAACCTTAATTTGGTCATTTCACGCTACCAAGGAGCTTTAGCATCGAGGACGGCAACGACAACGAGAACTTCGCTTCAAAGCAGAAATTGCTGTTAGGAATAGGAATTATTGTAATCACTTCGCAATGATATCCGACTCTTTCAACACACAAAACGTGTGTCTGTTGGCCGAAATGAAACTGGTATTAACGGTGTTCGTTCACTTGTTGAGGGCGATCTTCTATGCTGTTTGCTAAGTTTCAATTTTTCCATCAAGTTGGCGGGCAAAAGTGTGCTTTGAGTTTCAGTCAGCCATTCATGGCTGTTTAGCCCGAGGAAACGTCTGACTGATAAACTTCAGGACATCTCACCTCCTTTTGTTCGTCAACCAGCATTTGCCAGTGTACATTTCACCATTGTTATCTGTATCTAGAGATTAATAGCAAACCACCTATTATACAGCAAGGTTCGTTTAGGGACAAAAAGCCATATAAAGAGAAACGAAAGGCTCGTAAACGCACGTGCAGAGCGTGCAGAGCGATCGTTTTTCTTTCTCATCCCTATTTTTCCGTTGCATTGTCATGGCCGTCGACGCCATCGTTTCTTAAGCTTCCTAATAGAGAGCTTTAGCAACGAGGACGGCAATGGCGACACGTTACAAAAAGACAGGTTTAATTAGTTAAAACAATCGTTCTACACGCCTTGCACGAGCGTTTTACATTCTGGTACATTTCTTTGCCGTGAGGCAAAGCTGTGGGAGAACATCAGCAGATGACGTGGAATTTTTCGCTCTCTCTCCAAACTTGAACGCCGTTTATACCAGCTTCATTGCTGGATAGCAGACACACATTTCAATGAGTTGAAATAATCGCGAAGTGAATACACTGACGCGAATTCCTATTCTGAAGCGACGTTCTCGTTGCCGTTGCTGTGCTCATTGCTAAAGGTCCCTATTAATGAGTGGGAGGAACCGACGTCAAAATATTTGGCTCTATGCCAATGGTGTACGTAGCCAGCACTCGGAGGATGAAGTTTGGACAAAAAAGCTACGAATTTTCACGGGAAATATCCTTATCTGACTGCATATGATGTACCGAACCACTGCGATTATACATATCCAATTTACTTGTTGATTGACCAACTAAACTCATTCTTGACGGCTTAACTGGCCCTACCCGGAACGGTTCTTACCAACGAAATTTAAATATTAAGAGATAAGGCGAAGGTAGCATGAAATGAGCTAAGAAAGAACACGGGAGAATAAGCGACTGAAATACAACGTACCTTGTCGGTTATTTTACGAGTAAAACTGAAACTTGAAGAAATGAAACGACGAATGGAGGGACATATAAAAAAGTGATTTTCCAAACCAAACGCGAAAACTGAAACTGGTAACGTGTGTGCATGCATAGTGACTGGCTGAAAAACGAAAACAACTGATACAGTGAAGAGACTAATGAAGTGATAAGAAGTGATCGCATACTTAAAGGGAACCTCCACTATAACAAGAATATAACTTTAAACACAATGCTTACCATCAAAATTGTTCGAACTGTTTCTAATGGAAGCGTTTGTATCTGAAATAAACAAATTTCAAAAACGCTTGTTTTGGTTTTCAAATTTCCCGGGCGCTGCCATTTTGAATAATTGTGACGTTAATGGTTGCCCTATTTTTTCAAAACAAAAGCTCTGTGTGTGAATACAGTAAAGCAACCATTACACGTCACAATTATTCAAAATGGCAGCGCCCGGGAAATTTGAAAACCAAAACAAGCGTTTTTGAAATTTGTCTATTTCGGATACCAAATGCTTCCATTGGAAAAAGATCGAACAATTTTGATTGTAAACATTATTTTCAATGTTTTAAACTTAAATTCTTGTTTTGTTGGAGGTTCCCTTTAAACAACTGTGAGTATGCATGGTGTGAGAAGCGTACAACTTAAATCAATGACTGCTGAATAAACACGGACGGAAAAGAGGACAAAATGTCCAAGATTCGTTATGCACCTAGCGTTAACAATGTTGTTGTTGTTGTTTTTTTGGTATTTGCCTTCCTTGCCATCAATAAACTTCAATGGTTAGACCTGACGAAGTCCACTAAAATGGTTTCGCACGGAGTCGTACTTGTTCATAACAGGCTGGTACGGCTTTCTTCCGGCCCCGTTCGCGGTAAATGAGTACGGCCCTCATACTTGGCTTTTCTCAATTACAGTTTTACAACGAAATTGCGCGCGGGACCGCACGGGTGATATGATAAACAGCTTTGTGATTTGTTTTAGACTTTCCTCCTTTCTTCTGCTATTTGCTATAGGATGTTCATTTGAATCAAGAACACTTGGCCTGAAATCCCCACACGGGTAAATTTGACACGCTTTTACTTTAAGAGCCTAGCGACAGCTTGATAATAACAGTTAGTTGCTAAAACTGCAAGATTTGCGTAGTCGCAAGCTGTTTGGGTGCCTTCAGGCAATCAATTTTACCGTAAATGGCATTTCTGTGTCAAAACTTAGGTTGATTCTGTTATAAACTTTACAAGGATATCAAGTGTAGTTGTCGTTCGAGTCACTAAGGGGAACTACCCGTAATTCAGCTTGCTTTTCTTCCTTTGTGCTACTGGCTGGGTGGGATAACCCTTCCTTTAACCCTCGATTAGCGTTAACCGACTTTTCAGAAACCGAATCTAACATTCGATACACCTTATTCCAAAATGGCTGCCATTTTAAGATCCTTTTGTTTTTATTCAAATTAGCCCTCGATACCTCTTTCTCAAGCTCAAAATTCAAAAGAATAATTTACCTTGAACGAAGCAACAAGGGCTAATTTGAATAAAAACAAAAGAATATTAAGATGGCGGCCATTTTGGAATAAGGTGTAAAGACGAGATTTAATAACATGCTTTCCTGAAACAGGGGCCTGAAAACGAGGCTTAAAGTATAAAGGCAAGGTTTAAAGAGATTAGTTTTGGCATTATAAGTCTTTCATTGTAAGCAAAAATGTCTCTTTTTCTGTTTATGCAATTTGAGTGCTTCTGTACGAAACTGGTTTTTAACTGTTAAATATGCGCGCGTTTGGTATTGTTTGCTTCAAGTTCTTTTCCTGGAAGGTCACCGTCCTCTGAAGTCTAATTTGCTATCAATAAGGGGAAAGAAAAGCTTTTTTGTTTGCTTGTTTGTTTGTTGTTTTGTTTTTCGTTCACATATTGTCCCATATTGAAGTGCGGGAGATTATGCAATAAAAAAGGATAAAAACAAAAACGACACTTCCCCGTCTGTTAACTTGTGTCAGCTTGGTTCAAAACGAATGACCTTTACAGGTTTAAATGTCCTCTTTCAATACAAAATTAATGCATATCATGAGTTAACAACTGCATCGCTAGCGGTGGTTGGGTGCCTGGGAAGTCCAGGGGCTTCCGCTATAGCACAGCCAGCCCCTAGACAGAGTTACGCCCCAAGGCTGGTAAATCCCCGCCTCCCAGCCATGAGCCCCCCACGCCAACAGAACCAATAACCCGTCACACT
>BLFK01000085.1:13874-28874 GCA_014634185.1 Astreopora myriophthalma | reverse complement strand
CAGAATTCCGACGAAGAAAGTCCTTAACTGTTATAAAAAGAGGTGTTTCAGAAAAACAATGAAAAGGTTCATTGTCCAAAACATTCCATTCTCTTCCCACTTGCACAATTTGTATAAACATTATTGGGCATGGTGTTCTCGCTATGTTAGAGACAATGTTTGTTGTAGGAAAGAGTTTTCTAATTCATTCAGGAAAAGATTTTTAAAGAATGCTGTTAATACATTTCAATTGAAATCTGTGTACAAGTCAATATCAAGTAATTCAGGTTCAAAAATTTATAGCTCTCAGTCAACTTATTTGCAAGGTGGCATGGACCAGCATTGCCTTTCAATATCAAATACAAATGTTGCATTAAATTGTTCAATATTGCGACTAACAGAGCGCCTGGCAGCAATTGGGTTGAAACCAGTTGATGTAGGTGGACAAGGAGATTGTTTTTTTAAATCTGTTTCTCATCAAATTCATGGTGATGCAGGGTTACATTTTCAAATTCGAATGGCTGGAATAAGGTACTTAAGAGATCATGCAGAAATGTTTATTCATAGTGTAACAGGGGAAACCTGGGATACTTACATAAGTAGGATGTCTACCATAGGAACTTGGTGTGACAATTTAATTATACAAGCAGTGGCCAATACACTAAACTGTGTAATACACATTGTTTCTTCAGAAGTTAATTCCGAATCTATTATTATTACTCCTCTATCTGAGGAAGAGCAACCAAATCATATAATTATTGGTTACCTTTGCAATCTGCATTATGTATCTACAACATCTCTGGATCAAGCTAATATTCGAAGCCGTCAGTATAGAAACAGACTCCATGTTGCAAAACGTAGATCACTAGAGACAACATATGCTAAAACTACTAGGTTACAAAAAGCCCAAGAATATAAAAGAACACATCTAGCCAGGAGTGAAAAAGATATATTGATAACAAAAAAGCGATCCCTTGATGTAGATTGTCAAGAACAAATTGAGTTTGTAAGAAGTAAGGTAGCAAAGAACACAGAACATACCAATGTTGAAAAAGATACTGCATGTAGCCAGTTTGGTCTTAGGGAAAGTAACAATGAAAAAGAACATGTTGATACTGATAAGGAGAAAGACAACAAAATTCAGCATAATGAGCAATCTACAGTACCACAGAGTAATTTGGAAAACAGTACTGCCTCCAATTCTATGCAAAGAAGTAAACCAACGTGATAAAACAAAAGTAATTCAAACAAAACACAGTCCATGTACCTGTCAAAATTTGACAGCGTGCATGGATGTCTTCATGAACAAGCTTGGGCAAAGCAAAATGTAACAAAATTTCACAAATCAATAAAATTTGCTATGATACAGTGCACAATTTGTCAAGAACGATGGGCATTAAAATCCACTCCCAAAAATTCAAACAAATATATCTGTTTGAGATGTTCAAGAGATAAAACTTTGCCCAAAAAATTTTCTTGTGAAAATCATATGATTCCTTCCAAAGTGCCACCTGAACTTCAGGAACTGACACAAATTGAGGAAATGTTTATTGCACGTGCATTGCCTATTATGAGAGTTTACATAAAGCCAGGTGGCCAAAGAGGTTATTCTGGACACTGCATTAATTTACCTCAAGCAAAAGAATTGGCTTCTATTTTGCCTAGATTTCCAAAAGATTTGCCAATAATAATTGTTCAAATGAGGGGTAAACAGAACACTATCAAAAATGTGACAGTTAGAAGGCCAAAAGTACATGCAGCTCTTTTGTGGCTTATAAATAACAATCCACACTATACCTGAAAATGGTGTTCCCACAGATATTTTGACCATTTATACAAATGATGAAATAGTACCAGATAGTGAAACCTTGTTACCAGAAGAGGACGAAGTTTATAACCGAAAAACAGAAAAAAACCAGTTTTTTGCCTCTTGGACAACAAAAGGAACAACAGATAGAGGCTATAAGGAAAGTTATTTTTGGACAGGAGAACATTATTGATTGGCCTACAATAAGTGATCAGCCACTCAATGAATATCACACACCATATTTAGCTACCATGGCTTTTCCAACACTATTTCCAGATGGAAAGGGTGATCCTTTAGATCCATCTTTATTACGAGAAGTTTCTGTACTTGAAAGAGTAAAACATCTTATACGATTTCCAGAAAAAAATAATAATGGCCAGTGGGTTTATAGATTTGCAAGACACCCAAGATTTGCATACTGGGCTTTCGATATGATCCAAAGGAGACGACTTTTGCAACAAAGGGGAATATTTCTCAAACAAAATCCTGGTGAAGCTCATCTCACAATTGATGAATTAAGGGAGATGGCTCAAAATGATACTTCAAACATATTTATGTCAAAAGTGTCTCGTTATGTTGCAAATATACCAGGGACAAATGCCTACTGGTATAAAGTAAGAGAAGAGCTTAAAGCAATTGTGACTAGCAAAGGGGTTCCTACTTTCTTCTTCACCTTCTCATCAGCTGATATGCATTGGCCTGAATTACATGACTTACTAGGAAAATATTCAGATGATATTTCAAATGAAGAAAAACGCCAAAATGTTATAAACAATCCTCACATTGTGGACTGGTTCTTTACACAAAGATTAGAAGGATTTATTAAACACTGGCTGTATGATACTCTTGGTGCCCAGTGGCACTGGTATAGATATGAGTATCAACATAGGGGCAGCATTCACTGTCATGGTACTGCAAAACTTCAAAATGACCCAGGATTGTGTACATTAACTGAAGTTGCTCTCAAAGGATTTTTAACAGAAAGGCATATAAAGGAGTGCTCTAATTTGTCAGATACATCACATTATGATTGGAAAACAAGCTGCTAAGACAGTTTGTCAGTATGTTGACTGGTTATTGTCAACAGTTAACCCTACCCCACCAGATGAAGAAATATGGATCAGACCTGAAGTTCACCCATGTAAGAGACGCCATGAGGATATTTCTAAATATGACCAGGATGCAGATTATGTTGATCTCTTAAATACAGTTCAGCGTCATACTAAATGTAGTACTTCCGTACTATTGTCTCCGAAAGAAAAGTGATGAATCAGAATTGAAATGTAGATTTCATTTTCCATTTGAACTCAAGTCCCTAACTACTCTTGAATTTGAAGAAATAAACTGCAAAGATAATCAGGTGAAATACAAAGCTAAAATTATAACAAAAAGAAATGACCCAAGATTAAACAGTCATCAACGTTTGCAACTGCAAGGTTGGAGGGCTAACTGTGATATTCAAGTTGTCATTGATCACCATGCTTGTGTTGAATATCTTACAAAATATGCTGCAAAATGTGAACCAACATCTGTGGTTGTGAAAAAAGCATTCAGTTCTGTAATGCAAAATGTAGATGCAAATACTGATCCTCAAAAGGCAATGCGTAAAATAATCATGAAGACTCTCGGAGAAAGAGATTATGCTTCTCAAGAAGTAATGCATCATTTGTTTTCACTAAAGCTTCACAGTTCATCCTTCAATGTAATCCCAGTAAATCTTACTGGTTCAAGAAAATTAAAAGTGAACCCAAAAGACCAAGAAAGTGGTATTTGCACAGAAAATTCCCTTCTTGATGCATATGCTAACAGGGAACAATATGATAATTTACCAGAAACTTTAAACTTGAATTTTCAGGACTTTGCAACTAAATATAAAATTATGAATAACAAATTGGACAAACAATCTGAAAATGTGGTACCAAGAATATTTCCAACATATTCTCCCAATCCAAAAGGATGCCACTATCCCCTGTATTGCAAGTATCAACTTCTCAGATTTAAACCATGGAAAAAAAATATAACAAATGCTTGGAATGGACAACAAGAATCTTACAAAGTTTACAAAGATGCTTGGCATGAATTTTTGAACACAGATTATGCAAAATGTCATGTTCCAAATTGGATTGATAACCTTCAAAGTGCGATTCACAGTAATCAAGTACTAAATAATGAACCTGATGAACAGCCAGAAAATGAGCTAGAGGAATGGATGGTACTATCAAATCTCAATAAACCATTTGAAACTAAAGAAACTTCAGACAACAATATTGATTGGCATTTAGACATACAGCATTACTCTGAACAACAAATTGGTGAAATGGCAACATGGATTAAAACCAAAAAAGAGCAATATAGTAACAATTCTAACGAAGAGTATAATTTCATTGACATTAACAGTTTTTCAGACATGCAAAGACTTGCATACAACATTGTAATTAAACACTTTGAAGATTCTCCTTTAAGGGAACCTTTATGCCTTATAGTTATTGGTGTAGCAGGCACAGGTAAAAGCTATCTTATTAATGCTTTGAGAAATCACCTACAGAGAAAATGTGTAATAACTGGAACGACCGGAAAAGCATCATTCAACATCAGAGGAATAACCATTCATTCTCTGTTAAAACTCCCAATTGGCTCAAAATTGGCTAAAGATCTCACAGGAGAAGGTTTACTCAGATTACAAAGTAACCTTTATGACATGGAGTACATAATAATTAATGAATTTTCAATGCTTGGTCAAACAACATTTGGGTGGATAGACAAGCGATGTCGACAAGCCACTGGTTTCCATGACAAACTATTTGGTGGGAAATCCCTTCTTTTAACTGGTGATCCAGCTCAACTACACCCAGTTGGTGACAAGCCATTATACCATAATCACCCTTCAAATGAAATTGCTGAACAAGGTTTCAATGCTTATATGTTTTTTGACAAAGTTGTAAAACTAACTGTCAATCAGAGAGTACAAGGCGAATCATCTCAACAAAAAGAATTCAGAGATTTACTGTCTAGACTTCGCACTGGTGATTCATCATTGGACGATTAGAAATTACTTCTTCAATGTTCTCCTGATAAAGTTACATCTTCAAATGACAAAGAACTATTTGAGAAAGCAACTAGATTGTTCTATGCAAATAAGGATGTTGCAGATTACAACTATGAACAACTTCAAACCCTTGGAAATCCCGTAGCTTATATTGAAGCATGCCATTCATCAACTTATGCCAAAAACCTAAGTCCTGAAGATATGAATGGTTTGCAACCAATACTATTTTTAGCTAAAAATGCAAAAGTTATGTTGACTATTAATTTATGGGCTTGTGCAATGGTGCTACGGGGACAATTATTAACCTCATCTATCAAAAAACTATGCAACCACCAAGTTTACCCATTGCTGTAATAGTTCAATTTGATGAATATCAAGGACCGTCAATTATTGATGGTCAACCAAATTGTGTTCCAATATGTCCAGTAACTGTGACATTACAAATGTCTGAAACTTGTCATGAACGGCAGCAATTACCCCTTAAACTTGCTTGGGCTTTGACAATCCACAAAAGTCAAGGCCTTACACTTCCAAAAGCAGTTATTGACATTGGAAAGACAGAAAAATCACCTGGCATTTCATATGTTGCATTAAGTCGAGTTAAATCATTGTCATCATGCCTAATACAGCCAATGACATATGAAAGGCTACAAAGTATAAAATCATCACGAAATTTAAAATACAGACTTGAAGAAGAAAAAAGGCTTCACTTTTTGTCACAACAAACTTGTAAATACTACTCTTCATAGCTTAAAGCTGTTAACCATTCAATTTACATTAAAACAATGTGTAGATTGTTACCGAATCTAAGAGAATATTCCAGATAGATATGTACATGTACTACCGTGAATGTACTGCCAAACCTAACACTTACAATTATTATTTAATCCATTTTTCAGATCCTCTCAAGTAATTATTATGGACAAAGGTGAATGAAAAAAGGTTTAAATTTATTTGATTTGCGATATAAATGTTATGTGCTACAAATTGGGTTCATACTTTCAATTTACTGATGAATATAGCATACAGAAAGGAATTACCAAAAAAAACATTAATAAAATTATTCATCACATACATGTATATATAGTTATACAAATTATTTTCAAAATCAACAACATAAACATAAAAGCATTCCAAACAGCAAAATATTAACTAACATAATGTACATGTATTTTTATTGACATCAATCAAAATCAATACTTTGCTATTTTTAGACACCAGCAGACCAGAAAATACACCACAAGGTACATAAGCTTTGTCCTAATTCACGTAAACTACAAGTACCCCACCCCCCTGAAATTTACAACCTGTTCTTTCAAGAGACTAATTAAAAGGTATTTTCGGGAACTGCACATTTGCCTCTGTTACTGTTCTGCCCAAGACAAAGACCCTTATGAACCATATGATTTCTGCCGCCTTCCCCACACTCACAAATATTACTTCTTCTTAACTTTTTTCTGTGTTTATTCCATGTTTTTTAGTGTTACATATAATTTCATCCTCTTCATTTTCAATAGATATCACAGAGTCAAAGGATATACCACAAAGTGAGTTCAAAACTCTTTCCTGTCTTCAACTTACTTTAACATATTATTCTACTGTAAAGATGATGTCATACTTTCAAAAAAATGCAAAGCCCACAGGACAGTAAACTCCATGCCAGTTTGAAAATATAATTTTTTACATATTGCCTTCCCACACCTACAAATGTGTCTAAACATCTAAGCCTTAGATTTGCATTTTTGCAGAAAGTAAAACTTCATAAAATGGTTCTGTCATCGAACTATTCCTTTTGTTAATCCTAGGTGGAGAACTTTCCTGTTATGTACATGGAGTCACACAACTAGTAAACTCGGGCAACCCTAAAACCCGGAAACCGGAATCCGGAATAACACTGGAATTAGACCTAAGAACTTTTGTTTAGGCCTAATTATTAGGTCTAAAACTTTTGTTTAGGACTAATTATTAGGTCTAAAAACTTTTGTTTAGGCCTAAACAAAAGTTTTTAGGCCTAATTAGGCCTAAACAAAAGTTTGTAGGCCTAATTCCAGTGTTATTCCGGATTCCGGTTTCCGGGTTTTAGGGTTGCCCAGTAAACTCTGGATCATCAAGATACATAACCTGTCAGTTACAGACACAAAGCAAAATGGTAAAGGCAATTTGCTTTTCACCAGAGAAGATTGGACCCCTTCGAAATGCAATGAACAACAAATCACCAATAAAAATTAAGAAGTTTGAATACAATGACAAGTTCAACAACATTGTCATAAAGAACAACACAGCTATCACACCACCTGCAGACCCACTACCATTCCAACGAATTACATCCCTTGAAACACACATGGTGACAATTGATACCTTAAAGAACACCAGTCCTCAACAGTTGGTGAATTTAAAAGCAACTGTCAAATCTATCTCTGGATCAAAAATGGTGAAAGTGCAATCGGGCAGTTTGAACAAATCATCAGCCACACTTGTAGATCCTACAGGCTCAATTACAGCTGTCTTCTGGCAGGAGTGGGCTGACTGCGTTGACATTGACAAAACATACATATTTAAGAATCTGAGAGTGAAAAAAAACAATTTTTCCGGCGAAGTCTATGCCAATACGGCCAAAGAAGGCTTCAGTTTTCAAGAAACCGATGCCTTCACAGAACCACTTGCCGAAGCAGAACCCACAGTGATGGAAATGACCACACAGTGATGGAAATGACCACCAAGGATGCCACCATATCCATCATTGGCACTAAAACAGTTTCATGTTACTATACCTGTAGTACCTGCGGAAAAGCCACAGAACCAACCGGCAAATTACTAAAGTGCGGCTCATGCAAACTCAAACAGCGAATCACTCCAGACAGCAAACACTGGTTTGTGAAACTTTTTGTCAAAGAAACCACCACCAACAACAAGTTTTACCTGTCTGTTTTTCACCAGCAACTAGCAAAACTGCTTGATGCATGTGGGAAAAAAGTGGATGCTGCCCTCACAGAAGATGCCTTAATTGACATTCTTCTCGAGATCAATGATTTCAACATTACCTTTAATCTGGCAGACAACAAGTTACTTCATATAAATTAAATATGAAAACTAAGTAACACTGGAGCAGTTTCTTTGACTCTGAAAAACTATTTTTACATAATAGTCTTAGTAAATTAATTTTTATTTCCATTGTTTTATTCACCTAGCTAAATTTATGTTTCATTCTGAAGTTCATATCTAAACAAAAAATTACTATTGGTATTGGTTAATTATATTTTCATTTAAGTAGGAAAATTCCAATCCTGCTTTACTATCGATTTTACAAAGGATTCATTGTTCAAGTTAAAGAAATCTAAAGTTAAAGATGTTCTAAGTTACAGTTATAGTTATAAATTACATTTACAGTTAATAGTTACAATTACAGTTGAAGTTGATATAATTCATTGTCCAAATTACAAAATTGGTTATAGTTACACTTGTAAATGCCATTGAGAAGAAACAACTTCTACAAAGAAATTAACAACAGTTTTACATATGCTTATGTATATTTCAAGGAATAAGTTTTTTTTTCATCAAAGTAATAAAAAAAATACAAGAACCTTTTGCAAAAAGCTCCCTTATTTTCCTATTATCAACATTATTTCCAACCACTCTGCCCACCCATTAGTCCCAGAAAAAAGAAACGTTTTTTCTTAAATTTAGTACCCAATGCAGGCGCAGATCCAGGGGAGGTGAAATGGGTGAATTTTCAATCCCCTTTTTCTGAGCCCTTTTCTTTCTTTCTTTTTTCTTATCACCTCAACAAGGCTTTGGTTCTATTACATTATTACAAAAATTCAACCCCCCCCATTTCCAAATACTGGATCCGCCCTTTCAATGTGGGATATAAGAATAAATAAGCTCGCCATGACCAATTTTAACAACCAATCCTTGCGTAGTAATTTTTACAACTCGCCCAACTAGAACCTACTCACTCGTGCCATTAAATCACCACAACTTTACACCCATTCGCCAGCACTCACTTTCATATTGAAATTACTAGTATCTAGAATTCTTTTTTGGATGTTTCTGAAAATCAAGGACGAATTGGCAGACACATTATTTGTGTGCCAATTCGTGCACGTGTCTGTATCCTCGACCCAGTTTTCCTCTGACCAGATCCAAAATGGCGGAGTAAACAGTGATGAGTGACGGACGATTGCCATTTTAGCCTGTGCCTGTGCAACGATGTGCCAATGGAATTTACCCTGGTGTGAGGGATTTTATTGTTTACTTTGGAGGACATCTGCACGTCATTAAGGCTTCGTACACCGAATATGTAGAAATATATTGACCTTCTACAAGGAGTGCAGTTGTAGTCCTGATTGATCGTGAACGGTGAAGTTTACCATAATGCGATAGAGCTGAACTTCGATTCGCTGTACGACCTACTTGCAAGCAACTCAACAGCATTAGGAAGCGTTCTCATTACATCAGACTATTATGAACTGGTCTGTTACCAAACTCACGAAGAACAGATCATCAGGGATAATGTTTTAACCGTAGGATGGTTTCATTCGCATGATTTTCAGGAGTATTTTAAGGGCTTTGCATCACCTTGGAGACATTTCCCTGCAAGCCATAGACATTTTAGCTTTTAGGTAAGCATTAATATGTTTAGGAGATAGACAAATGCATTTAACATAACACACCAGCTACATTTATTGTGTGCATATATCTGTTTTATATCGAATCAAATGGTTGTATGGGTACTGAATTTCTTGTTCTAAGGCAAACTGAAAGTCTGAAATAGTATTTAACCTCCAGTTTATTAGTTATCACAGATTTCTAAAGGTGATATAGACTTAAGATACCACACTGAAGCATTTAAATTGAAATTAAGCCAGTATGGGTGTCAACATGTTGCTTTTTGCAAAATGCAAATTTCGTGATGGTGTGCTGCAAAATGGGCCTTGAAAGCATCCAAAAGTTTCATGGGCTAAATTTTTCTCAATTGACTTTCATTATGCTTGGATTGAGGTAACTTCTGATATAAGTATCAATTTTAGCTAATAAGGCAGTAAAGAAATAGGAAAGAATAGGAACTGGACACCCTGGTCAAACAATGCGCTATGGGACACTTACAGCCTTCAACTCCTTTATTTCCAGCCTCAGTTTTGCTACCTTTGCCTTCAGTTTGCTGTTGCGTTTTTGAAGCCGTCTCTTCTTCAAGTTGTTACTGGTACATTTCCTGCATGATGGTGCTGTTGACTTATGTTTGGATTTCACCTTTGTGGCTTTCATGGAAGAGCTTAAACTGTCAGATGTCGACGCAGAGGCAGGAGATGACACGGGCAAACATTCGCGCCACAGTGTTTATTCGAAAAGCATAGAGTCAAGTGACTCAGCAAGTGACTGTGAAGAAACATCTGGAGTCAACTTTTGCGGCTCACAATTAACCTCAGAACTAGGATCCCTGGAAGTACAGGCTGGTGTAGGGCATTCGAGGTTTGTTGGATATGATAGCGAAGACGACTGCAATGTAGGTTGTGGAGTTTCCTGGGGTGCATTGGTGGCATGTAAAGTGTCTGTGTCTATAGCACACTTTTTCCTTTTGCGGCTCGGCAAAATGGAAGGGGTTACTTGTCGTAAAATCTAAAACAAGTTGTACAAATATTATTTCTTTTACGAGTGAACTAAATTTATTCAATTATACCTCTACTTGTGGTGGGAAACATACCCAAAGAGACTAGCTAACAAGATAATAGGATAGTAAGAGAAGCGATAACATTTGCAAAAAAATAGCCCTGCTTACTTCTCTTCCGTGTCTTTCACTTGCTTCATCGTTTGTCGGTAAAGAGATGGTACAGACCTTAAGCAAAGACGACGAGAACGTGAACGTTGAGGACCGGAAGTCAAGAAATCAACATTCAGTGGTACTGCGCATGCATGCACGTCCACAACTCATCGTCCACTTGTCGTTCAGGACGCCATTTTGGGGCATTTCATGTTAAGTATTTTCAGTAATTTTTTCACATGTTTTGTTAATTTTCCTCGGACAGTATGTGGATTTCTTGATAGGTTTGGCTTCCTGAAAGCTTTTAGAAGAACTAAGACTTATTTCTGCGAGCTGCGATGAAAATACTCAGTTTTCTATCACTTTGCAGATCTCCTCTTATGGTACTTAGCTCGCTAGCACGAAAACATGGAACAAAACAAGTCCTCTCTTGAACATTAACAAGACAAACCTGGGTATATAACTTTTAAGTTCTTTGCATTTTGTCTGGGGTTTCGATGCTTAGAATTGAAGTTTCTGTTGTATTCCAAATGTCTGCATCTGAAACAATTTCTGCATCTGAAACAAAAACATGCGGTAAAACTAAAAGATTACAATCAGTCAATTATTGTTTACTATCTTATCGCTGTCTTTCCTGGTGCGCTTTTCGCATGAGGATGAACCTTTTGTAAAGCAATCTTCTGATAAAATTTAGCTGGGGTTTGATGCTGGCATAAATAATTCTCGCACTTACTGGTTGGCTTTTTTAGTAAACAACGTAGATTTCTCGCTCCAGTTGGTAATCTTTCCCGACATCTGTATGCTTACTCTATTTGCTGGCTTCTGCGTAAACCATTGCTTCAAAAGAAACAATTTTTGAAAGAGTTAGTGATTATTCTCAACTTTGTTTCTGTCTTCGTTTACCGCCGTGAACGAAGGTCTCGACCCAGTGCTCTAACTGATATAGACGTCGACGTTCACGTTCTCGTCCTCTTTGCTAAAGGTCCCTGGTGTCTCTTGTAGGAACCGACCCCTTGTGCAAATTTCTATTTTGCTTAGTAGATGAATTTTCAGGTACAACCCCACTCATTCAGGTGCAGCAACACGCTTTGAAGTGAGCAGAACACAACACAGACGACCCCGATGGCGTGAAATGCGGCCTATGCTAACGAACAAACTTTACCCATGCATTTCTCGTAGCAGGGTCTGCTGGAAATTTATGAACAGAAACTTTTGGGGTATAACTTCCATTTTTACAGCTAATGCCGTTAACTGTGCCAGCGACACAATATTTCCCTCCTTTCTTTCTATTCGCTCACTGACCTTGCTGTACGTCTTCCGACATCTTTTCCACGATCCTGGCGTCAAGTCCACCTGGTGACGTCAGTCCTAACCAAATTACGCAACAATCTCCGCTCAAAATATGTCGCCCATTTTGGAGCCATGGAACGTGATTTTGGCGGTATTTAGAGCTCCAAAGCAGAGAAACGATTTCTTTAGGAGGAACAATTTTCTTTTGTCTGTAAGAAAGAGATATTCATAGACCATTTTGGCTCTTGTAATTTCATTTCATTAGCACTTTGATGGTGCATATAGAGATTTGAGAGAATACCTTCCACTGCTTGCCAAATTTTATCTTTCTAAGAACATGAAAGAAAGCTTAAAAGGGTTTGCAGAATCAACAGGGACTTTTCAAATTGCTCTTGGGGGTGAGGGATGCCCATTTGGTAAAAATCAAAGTCCCTGTTCCCTTTTTAGTTAGTTTTCTGAATGTTGCCAGAAGAGTGGCATCAAGGTATGATAACTTTCTCATTTTTGGTGCCAACTGTAACGAAAGCTCCCCTGTTGTGAAGAAGTATGTTAGGTCATTATTACCTCAGATTTTAGAGTTAGAAAAAACAGAGTTTGAATTTGAAGGCTTTAAATGTAGGTTTACACTTGAAGAATTGCCTAATGACATGAAGATGCATGCCATGCTGGCAGGTGAGTTGACAATTAGAACTAAGTACTTTTCTCCATTTGGAAATGCTTCAACAGCAGATTGTACAGACCTGAAAGGTACATTTGGAAGTGAAAGTTCCAACAAGTGGAAGCCATGGGATTACCAAGAGAGAATTATGGTTGTTAACAAGGTGAAAATTTCAAGTAAAAAATAGCACTGGAACAAGTTTCAGAGAAAACCAAGAGAACAAAAATAACTGATTTCATTGCACGGCAGAAAAGTAGGCAAGAATCGTTGCCTCTCCTAGGTAATTTAATTGATAAAGCTCATGTCGAACTTCTTCATCTTAAAAACAATGCATGGCAATATTTTTTTAAAGCAGTTTTGGGAGAAGCTCTTAGAAAATCTAAACTGCCAGCTAATTGCAGGTTCCTGCTGATAGCACTTTTGCACGAGTAATCACAGCATTACAAACAGAAGTACAGACCAATCGCCTGGCAAACAAGACCAAACAATGGTTTAAAGAAACACAAGGGTCTGGGTCTGATTTGCATTATAGATTTACTGGCAAAGACTCGTGCTTATTTTGCCATAACTTCATGAGATTAATCAAGTGGCTAAACCACGAAAGTGATTGCAAGAAAGAGCATCAAACTGTTCTTGTGTTAGCTTACTTAGGTGTTAGGCTCAGAGACTGTGTTTCCCTATTTAACAGGTTTGACATAACATTAGAGTAGTAGTAGAGTTGGGGGTACAAGACCATTTTTGAAAAAATGATCTCTTACTCCCCAACTCAATACTACTTTTCCATATAATGGATTAATATTCTGCTATGGTATTTTGGTCTCGTATTTTGGTCTCGTATTTTTGTAAACTATATATTTTTATTGTGTGGCTTTCTCAGAAAAATCACCAAGCGTGACTTTCTCGGAAACACAGGAAGTCTTAAGAGGGGGTTCCCCCAGGAAGATGAGTCAGCGCGTTAGTTTGTTGTGTCATATCACAAGATGGTCGTATGATTTTTTAACCAATCAGAAGCTTCACAACTTCATTACATAACTGTGAAGCGTCCTAAAGTTCAGTTATTAATTTGTGAATTACCCTGTGAACACTATTTACAAGTATAGAGATGCCGTATTCGTTGAAACAGTTGGAACAGCGATATCAAAGTGCATGTGAAAATATTGCTGATGCTAGAGAATACACCTTGCAACATATACAGACAAATATTTCACTCAACCTAGTTGAAGTTTTTGATGATCTACAAGGGGGTAACCTCAAGACCTTTGAAGACTCATTATGTCTATTCGAGGAAGCCATTCAGCAATGTCGGGTGGCTATGCGAAGTGAGAAGAGTCGCCGCTACTTAGAAGACGAGATAATGAGGAAGACACGTATACGTAGATGCACAAAAACAACAACAGAAACAAACGTTCAAGATTAGGAGGCAGAGGGAGAGATATGATAAAGCAACGCCCTATTCAAAAACTCCGCCTGAGCAAAAGCCAGATCCTAATGTTCTTACTCAAGCTATGGCTTTAATGCAAGCTCCCGAAGCTCCAACTAACGTTCTATCTCTACAAGCTCCCCAGGAACATTGAAAATATACACTTTATATTCACAATCGTAAGTAGACCGAGACAGTTGTAATTTTATGTATAATGTGTATAAAAATATAATCTCATAATATAATATAGAATGTTTTGTACTAGAGAAATTCATGAACATATGAAAGTAATAGGAAATATCATGTGTGAATTTTGTCATAAACAAATAGTAGATCGTGTGAAAAGTCCGGCTAGTGTGTGTTGTGAAAATATGCAATTGATTAAAAATAAGGGAATGAATATTTGTCAAGCTTGTGGTTCAGTTCACGGTTATGATTATGTTAATGAGTATATAGATTTTCATGAAAATATGCATAAGATAAGACACAAATCGGTTTATAATCGTAAGTATCATATTGAAAATGTATTGAATATTATAACAAGTGAAAACAATATTCAATTAACTTATAAACAAAAACAGCAGATTTATACTGTGTTTAATGAGATTAATAAGGTTAGTAATGAAGTTAATAATGGACGTAAACGGTTGATTAGTGTTAAATATGTTATCAAACAATTGTTTATGATGCTTGGTCTATCCCACGAGCGCATAAAAGTGTCAAAATCTAAAATTACACAAAAAAAACATGATGAATATTGGTCTCAAATTAAATCCATGATAGGAAATAAGATAGATGCTATTATGAAATAAATCTTTCATCGTATTTCTCGAAAAATTTATCAATAATAGGACTGTTGTCCATCACGTAATTGTCTATGCAATTCATTGAGGAAATTAATTCGGATATATTCGTTTCTCCAGATCTTAAATCATTCTTTATTAAAATTAAAAGATGTCCGTAACTTTGGTAAGCGTATTGACAATTCTGAATTTTTAAATCAAAGTTCTTATGTTTCATCCAACCCTGAATTAATATTGCT
>BLFK01000078.1:2899738-2918399 GCA_014634185.1 Astreopora myriophthalma | reverse complement strand
ACCAGATCAAAGCACTTTATATTACTTTCTGAGGGACTTTGCCAGACAGCCATTACGGCACAAAGGGGAGCCATACATGCAGTTTACAATTGGGGGGAGGGGGTGGGGAGGGATCCAGAAAAAAGACCTGACCGATTTCCAAGACTTGGAAGACCACCCTATTGGAAGGTCCAGCAGCATGCTTCTCTAGAAAAATTTAGGTTTTTCCACTCTCAAATGCTGTTTCTTGCAATTTTCATTCATTCCAACGGGGTGTGACTGATTTCTGTAAATATAAGGGTGGAAGCCTGCCTGGATCCGTGCCTGGGTATGAAACCTGTAATGTTTGAATGCCGGAGCTTCCCAGTGAGGTGGGTGATCCCTTGACCGTATAATCGATCTGCACGCCACTCTACCATCATCATCGTCGTCATCATCATCATCATCGTCATCATCATCATCATCGTCGTCACCATCATCTTCCCCTTTCTCTCCTCCCTCGTCGTCTAATAATGGCTCAGTCAGTGATAACGGAGTCACACATATCCAGTATGGATGTTGTACTGACTGTCCTGGTTATGGGCTACGGAATTCATATTGTTGGCTGAACTTGGGCCTTACGCTTTTTTGGCGGTCAGGAACAGGAAACGAACATTGGTATCCATAGTATTCTCTTCAGGAATTTTGCACCATTAGAGCATTTCGGCGCCTTCTTGAACGCGCACATTGTTTAAAAATCCACTCCATTAACATCTCCTTACCACATCATAAATTTAGTAAGTGCTGCCTGCATCCATTGGTTGATGGTGCAATCAATATGAAGGACTACGATTTTATTGGCCGGGCAGATATCCTGGAATTACTTAAAAAGATTTTTTTTCACTTTAAGACTCTTAAAACCGGTAGTGCACATGGTAGACATTGTTTGTATTCTCCAACATACTGTAGAACGCTAGCTTTCTCTCATTCTTATGTGAACAGGGACACGTCCTCAGATTCCTGAGCGCTTTCAGGACGACCATAAACCTCAAGTACAATCTGTTATTGAATCTCTGAAGGAGAAAGCACAAGAAAAGAGAAATGAAGCCAGCAAACTCGACCAAGAGGGCATTGGCATTCAGATGCAAGCAAATGACGTGAAAAGTAAAGTGCAGGCCACTGCAGATCAGCTAATTGCAATTATTGAAGCGAGAAAGCAAGACCTTCTAGACAAAGTTGATGATCAAACCAACAAATCGCTCAAGTCTATCGCGTTGAGAAAAGGTGAAGTTGAAAGCAAAATCAACACGATTGAATCAGCAGCCGAGGAAACCGAAACACTTTTGAAAAGAAGCTCCGGCGATGAAATCCTCCTGGGATTAAATAAAACACTTGAAAGAATTCTTCAGGATAAGGAAAGTAAAGTTGGTAGTAACCTTGAACTTATCCCTCGTTTTAGTTTTATTGAAAATAGGGAAATTGTTAGTGTGTTAGATAATGAGGGGATTGGCTCTTTAAATATTGTTTTTGGCAAAACCAAGGCGCAGTCGTCGAGTGAAGTGGGAAACGAAAACAGCAAAGGGATTCCTCAAGTCAATGAACGGGAATATGCCCATAATCATCCTTTTAAGGCACAGGTCGAAATCAGGCAGTTTGAACCTGTTGTCGCTTTTGGGCGAAACGGGACGTCGGTTGGAATGCTGTCAATGCCAGAGGGAGTGGCAGTGAATGATACAGACGAAATAGCTGTAACCGATAGTGGGAACAACAGAGTGTGTGTATTCACTCCCGACGGTACTCACTTAAGATCATTTGGTAGAAGGGGTAAGAAAAAGGGTGAATTTGATTGTCCTCGAGGGATAGCTTTTGACAAGAATGGCAACATTGTAGTGGCGGACTATGGTAACAACAGGATCCAAGTATTCAGTGGGATTGGTAAGTTCCTTGCTAAGTTTGGCGACAAACTTGTCGGTGATAGCAAGCTGAAGAATCCTGAAGGTGTATCTGTCACCAGTGATAATAATATTATTGTTGCTGATTCAGGAAAAAAGTTAATTAAGATATTTTCTCTCCAAGGGGAGCTTATTCGTAAATTAGACGGACAAGACTCTTTGTCTGATCCCTATCACTGTGTCGAAGCGGGGCAATATATTTTTGTTTCAGACAGTGATGAACACTGTATTAAAGTGTTTGACCAGGAGGGAAATTTTGCATATCAAATCGGACAACCCGGGACCGAAAAGGGTGAGTTCAGTTTTCCTGGTCATATATCGGTTAACAAGGATGGTCATCTTGTGGTGTGTGATATATTCAATTATAGAATTCAGGTGATTAAACCGAACGGAGAGTTTGTAACACAGTTTAGAGTAACGAGAAGTAGTGGGATAAAAGACTATGAATTGCCATCGTGTACAGCAAATCTCAGTGATGGAAGGATTGTTGTGGCCTACCCTAATGACCACCGAATTCAGATATTTGAGTTCATGTGATGATTATGTTCTTGGTAACATATCTCGTCACCTCTCAAAGTACATTTTTACCCTGAAAGAAATTTAGATAAGAATGTTTAGAAAGTATTTGGTTTCTTTTATGTTCACCGTTTTATGAACATAAGCATGATTTTAAAGTTGCATACATTTATGCTTGCGTATAAAGGTTTATTTAAGGGCCTTTAAAACCTACATACACGTATCTCCTTAGAACTGTTTTAATTGTTATCCTGTTACTACTGCGTAGATTTCTGCTGACGTATAGCGTCGGACGGAGTTGACTTGTGTCATCAACTTGTATACAGTTTTAGTTTGAGTGATGCCGGAAAGCATTTGCCGGTAGATATTTCACAAATATTCACCGAAGTGGAGCTCGAGGTGAATGGTACTTGTTATCACCTCCGATCGAGATAGGCAACCAGAACGCGCAATAAGTACCATACACTTGTGCGGTATATACTAATGTACTGTTGCACTAATGGTTGACTGTTCTGTGTTAGTTCGTCGATCTTATACACAAATGCCGTTTTACGGTTGATTTTTTAATTTAGCGCAATTCTAAATTTTACTCATTTATTGTGAGCTGTTATGAAATAGTCTTTCCTGTTGGTAGTTTATCGTACCGTTTGATAAAGAATTTCGCTTTTATACCGTAAGCAGTTAATTATTAAAGCTGTTGAGCGTTGAAATAAAGATTGTAAATACTGAAACCGTAGAAAAATGTTTCCTAGGGCCTATTCATATGAACCCCATCCTTAGGGCTGGTCCATTTTGGCTTCTCTTCATATGGAAAAATTTCACCGAGGTAAAAAAGCTGTCAAAGGCCGACCGAAGAACTAAGAAAACTTACACACAAGGCATATGTAGTCGGAAAAAACCATCCCCGGCGGCAACCGGGCTGAAGTGTTCGTATGCGAAATGTTTCATCCTGGTTTCCGACATCTCGGTGTCGAAGATCTCGGCAAGCGGGCCAGCCCACCCTCTGATATTAACGCATCGAGATTTTTGCCAAGGTATTAGCCGGCCAGGTCAATCGGGCCCATAGAAATGTGTATCTTAAGTAAAGGTAAGAACAGTAAATAAATGGCATGTTTTCAAATTTAATTTATCTTTGGGCCGTGTTTGTAATGTTTCTTGATTTCTCGCCTTATCTCAATTAGCTTGTGTAAAGCCGCCCCCTTCCCTAAAAGGGGGCGGCTGTACACAGGCTATGTAGTTCATAAGGCGCGCTCTGTGACAGATGACAGTGGCGTGACGGGAGGTGATTTTGATTGGTTAATCAGTTCTGGAGGCGATGCGTCTTGCTTTCCTCTTCACCCCACCATCTTACCGAAAAAAAGACCAGATTCTCGTGTTAACGAAGGCCCGAAATGTTTCCTTTTAAACATCGTTCTTTTACAAAGGCCATGACTATCACGTTACAGAGACAGTCAAGTGTGACTGAAAAGACTTTGACAGTTTCCGAAAGGTCGCCGAACTTGTCGAAATTTTGCAGATGAAACATCGCGATGATTGGCTGAGATTTTAGGGTTGCTAACATGAGTATTCGGTCACGCGACAAGACTCGGATCATGATCGAGTTGATGCCCTTCCTACTGGGACCCGTTTGTCGTTAAGATTTGCCTGCGATTCACCAACTTGATGATCTTTCAGCATCCGGAGCCAAAATAAGCAAGGTAAATTGTATTTCTTGATCAGTTAGTAGTTGTTTTTAGTTGTTGTGTGCAAGTTTCATAACAAAATTCGTGTTGATTGCGATCAAACCAGTCTGGAATGGCCATTCAAAACACGCAAACTAGTTCATCGCTCATTTGCCCTCCATACGAACACACGTAAGGCTTATTGTGGGTCACGCACGCTTTAAGCGAGAAACCGTTTATTTCTGTATGCTGATCGTTGAGACAGCATCCTCTTTTTCATTTTGAATTGGCTATGAAGACCGAAAGCCTTGTTTCAAATTGCCCATCGAATGATCGATCGACCTCACAGTCCTTCCTTCGTTCGTTTTTGGTCGTTTTGAGCTACCCGCTCAGCTTTCTCCTCGGATACCTTTCAACTCAAGCTTTAGGGCGGCCGACTCTTGTGCTAGGACAAGAAGAGCTGGGCCGATTGATGCGCTTCAGACGACGAAGAGGGCGGATTGAGCAGTCAGCTTTGATTGCTCAATGAAGTTGATTGCTCCTCTCCCGCCTCCTGATCCAACTTTCACAATGGATGTAAGCAATGGCTGGGCAAGATGAACCGGTTTGATTCTGGAGAAAATGTTCAGTTTCCTTCTGCAAGTTATTACCAGGATTTAAGTCATTTGTAAAGAAATCTCATTTAGTTCAGTCGGTTTTCCATTTTCTTCTTGATAACCATTAAGTTATAAATTAAAGCAAATTCGTGGAATCACGGGAAGATTACAAGGAAGCCCAGGGAAATAGATGAAGGTTACAAGTTACTGGACTCACTTCTTGCATGAAACACAAGTACCTCAACTTGTCTTTCTTTCTTCATGCACTCCATGCACTCCGAATCATCCATGAATGAAAGTGGAAACTCCTTGAGCTCGAATATCATCTTATTTTCAGCAATAAGAGTTAACATACGCAGGACATCAGTGAACTCAGAGAACCAAATTCCATGGCATGCGCACAGGAAGCTTTGCGATCAACGGATGCAAAAGCCAACTTTCAACGTTTAACACGACTTCTTATGCGGGGAGGTGTGATTCTTTTAAGAGAAAAGTTTGATTCTATTCACCCTCCCGCAACTCTTCATACAACGCTCAGTAACCCGGCAATACAGACACTGCTGAAAAAAGCGAGACTTAGTAAAATGGAATGGAATTGCCTGTATCCATCGCCTGGGGTGTATGGCAAATCCAGTGACTTCGACATCACTCTAACATTTAGGCTGCTTCGAACAATAAGCGGCCTCACTGAACCCGCCACCGGATGGGATAGCCGTCCAGACAAGACAGACCATGGTCTGGAAGCAGATTTGGCACGTGTGAAATACTACCGTAACAAAGTGTATGGTCACAGTAGGGCCATGGAAATATCTGATGCTAAGTTTGTTAATCTTTGGAGAAAGGTCAGCGAGGCATTACTGAGGATTGCTGCTAGCATTAGCGATGATAAAAGAGACGAGTGGAAGGCTTCCATTGACCAATTACTTCATGATCCCCTAACACCACGCGAGGAAATATGTGCTGAAGAACTTGACCGCTGGTACAAGCATGACATTGATGTTAAAGATGGACTCGAAAAACTGCAACTGAGCACCAAGTCCATGTTTGATCAAATAAGCAAACAACTTCAAAGCGTCAAAGAGGATGTGCAACAAATGCAACAATCATATCAACAAAAAGGTTTGTAAACGTTTGGTAATGAATAAATGACGAGTCATATCTTTAACTGCGCGCGGGTGTCAGGAGCGGATCCAGAAAAAAGACTTTTTTTTCGACACTTGGAAGACCACCCTGTAGGGAGGTCCAGCGGCATGCGTCGTTGGAACAATTTAGATTTTAGTGCTCTCAAATGCTGTTTTTCGCGATTTTCAGTGATTCCTACAGAATGTGACCGACGTCTGTAAATATAAACAGTCGAAAGCTGCCTGGATCCGTGCCTGGATGTATATAAATCCTGTAAAGTTTCAATGTGGGCAGTGCAGTGGGTGAACCCATGACCATGTAATTGGTCTGCAGGGCACTCTACCATCCTGATCACATCATCATTGTCATCATCTTCATCATCATCATCATCATCATCATCATCATCATCACTCTCCCTCATTCACTGAGAAATCTTGGCTAAACTTGCATGAAAAAAATAAGAAAGAAAAAGAAAATAAGTAAGAAAGAAAATTAAGAAAGTAAGAAAATGTAACGTTTATTTAACATTCAGCCATTCATATAGTTAGTGAAACGTCGCTATGGGATGAAACTTATGGTAAATCTCACCCATTTATTATAAAATTATACGGTTACACAGACAGATTGTTGTGTGGTTGCCCTGTGCTTGAACGTGCACTTTTTTTCGAATGCACCCCGTTAATTAACTGAATCTCTTTGTGCTCTTCGACATGCTGATCAATGGCAGCTGTTTGTCGTTCTGAACAGGGATACGTCCTCAAGTTGAAGACTTTCAAGATGAACTTAAACTTCGAGTGCAATCTGTGATTAAATCTCTGAAGGACAAAGCACAAGAAAAGAGAAATGAAGCCAGCAAACTCGACCAAGACGGCATTGGCATTCAGATGCAAGCAAATGACGTGAAAAGTAAAGTGCAGGCCACTGCAGATCAGCTAATTGCAATTATTGAAGCGAGAAAGCAAGACATTCTAAACAAAGTTGATGATGAAGCCAACAAATCGCTCCAGTCTATCGCGTTGAAAAAAAGTGAAGTTGAAAGGAAAGTCAACACTATTGAATCAGCGGCCGAAGAAACCGAAAAGCTTTTTAAAACAAGCTCCGGCGATGAAATCCTGGGATTAAATAAAACACTTGAAACAATTCTTCAGGATGAGGAAAGTGAAGTTGGTAATGACTTTGAACGTATCCTTCATTTTAGTTTTACTGAAAATATGGAACTTTTTAGCGTGTTACATACTGAGGGGATTGGCTCTGTAAAAACTGTTTCTAGTGAAACTAAGGCGCAGCGGTCGAGTGAAGTGGGAATAGAAAATAGTAGAGCAATTCCCCAGGTCAATGAAACGGAACATGCCCGTAGTCGTCCTTTTAAGGCACGAGTCCGAACTAGTCGTTTCAAACCTGTGCTGGCTTTTGGGCGATATGGGAAGTCAGTTGGAAAGCTGTCAAGTCCACTGGGAGTGGCAGTGAATAATACAGGCAAACTCATAGCTGTAACCGATACTGGGAACCACAGAGTATCTTTATTCACCACTGAAGGTACTCACGTATCATCGTTTGGTAGATGTGGGAAGAAAAAGGGTGAATTTTGCCACCCCAAAGGGATAGCTTTTGATAAGAATGGCAACATCATAGTGGCAGACTGTGGTAACAACAGGATCCAAATATTCAAAGAGACCGGTGAGTTCCTTTCTAAGTTTGGCGACCAAGGCAGCAGCCGTGATGGGAAGCTGAAGAATCCTCAAGGTTTATGTGTCACCAGTGATGGTAACATTATTGTTGCCGATTCACTAAAAAAACGAATTCAGATCTTTTCCATTAGAGGGGAGCTTATACTTAAATTTGGTGGACAAGACTCTTTGACCTTTCCCTATCACTGTGTCGAAACGGAGCAGTATCTTATAGTCTCCGACTATGAAGAACACTGTATCAAAGTTTTTGACCGGGAGGGAAAGTTTTTGTATCAAATCGGACAGAAGGGGAGCGAGAAGGGGGAGTTCAATTCTCCTAGTTACCTGTCGGTTAACAAGGATGGACATCTTGTGGTGCGCGACCAATGGCACGGCCGAATTGACCGCACTCAGGTGATAAAAGTGAATGGGGAATTTGTAACACAGTTTGCGACACATATTAATTGGAGATGTAAGGGAGGCCCATCTTCTACCGCAA
Organism: Astreopora myriophthalma; assembly: GCA_014634185.1. Classification (NCBI taxonomy): domain Eukaryota; kingdom Metazoa; phylum Cnidaria; class Anthozoa; order Scleractinia; family Acroporidae; genus Astreopora; species Astreopora myriophthalma. Next base: position 2,910,428 of record BLFK01000078.1, on the reverse strand, counting down.
ATCTTAGTGATGGGAGGATAGCTGTTGTTGATTCTGGTAGGCACCAAATTCAGATATTCGCTTAAAGTGTTGTTTGATTAGAAAGCAATTAACATATAAACAGATTACTTGGAATTGTTCATTAGTGTTTTACGTTCACTATGTTATGAATGTCAGCGTGATTTTGAAGGTGCAGATGTTTGTGCTAGGATCAGAGGATTTAGTTCATGGCTTTTGAAAGTTCGCTCATTATCTGCTTAATAATTTGCGTTAATTGTTATCCTATTTGATTAAATTCTCAACCTCGGATAATGCAATTCTAGCTTTCTCATTGGTTCACTGGATCTCGGTTATCAGCCATTATATCTGCGTTTGACCTTATATGGAAATGAATGCAGCAAATGTGGTTCAGCATAAAATTATTCGCGGGAAGCCAACTTTCGTCGAGAAACGAGAAGTTACCAATGAGAAAGCTAGAATTGCATTATCCGAAGGTTGAGAATTTAATACAATTATTCCATTCGCCCTTGTTGGATATGAGACTGGTTATAGCCAACTCCGCGCTACGCGCGTCGTTGCCTATTTACCATCTCATATCCAACGCGCGCACATGGAATTGTTAAATACACTACGAGCATTTCCCATGACATATTATACTGGCCGGGTTGTCGTATGAACTTGAATATAGTCTTGGTTTGAGTGAGTCGGGAAGCATCTGTCGGTAGCTGTAATCGATCTTACTTACAATAAGAGATCCGAGTTCTAAACTGTGACACTTGTCGTTAGGAACCTATAGATACTTTAGTATTTCCATGTTAAAAGTGCTTTATTGGAGACGGTTGCAGGGCTTCGACTTTTGGACTCGCTCAACAACAAAGGTATGCTCAAAACTATACAAGCCATCGCCGTCAGTAATCCGTTTATTGGTTCAGATATTGGAATTTCTGAATAAAATTCAGCACTGAGCCGAGCTAATTTATATGCAATTTGCCTTGCTTGCTTTCACTTAAAAGGGGTCAGCTGGAAAGGGGGGGGGGGGTGGAGGGGGGAGGGTATATTTGTTTCCTTGATCCTGTCGGAATTTTCCAACGTTTTCATGTTCCCAATAGCTTTTGCCCACTTGTTTGTTTTCTGTTTTGGTGGTGTACCAGAAATATACGCAGCTTAAAGTGCACCTAAGCCCAAAATATATTTTTCGCTAAAATAAATCTGTACTCCTGTTTGAAACACAGAATTTTGTCCTGTTTTCCACCAAATGTTGACTTTTTATAGGCTTCAAAACTGAGCCTTATTTGGTTCATGACCGCGTCAGAAGGGGCATGGGTCTATTCCTGATTTGACGTCACAAACTGATTTACATGCCATTAAGTCTTTGTAAACATGCATGCAAAATAGTTTGTGACGTCAAATCAGGAATAGACCCATGCCCCTTTTGACTCGGTCGTGTACCAAATGATGTTTAGTTTTTGGTAAGTTTTGGAAGCCTACAAAATGTCAAGATTTGGCAAAAATGGGGAAAAATAGGCAAATGCGTTTCAAACAGATGCAAAGATGTATTGTAGCGAAAAAAATATTTTGGGGTTAGGTGCACTTTAAAACAAAAGAAACAAAATACAAAGAACACAATACCTGAGCAAGAATACATTGATATGCAAACAATAATCTTTTATGGAACAAGATCTGACAATTCTTGTAAGGGTAGGCCATTTCACACATTTTGCTACAAAACTAAGTTATCTCTTTGCTGAGATATCAATGAACCCCAACCAATTAACAGTAATTGCCCCCAATTAACAATAATTTGGTTCCTATGCACAGTTAAATGCATAGATCAACACCATTTGCATAATTTACTACCAAGAGCAGAATGCTGAGTAGCTTCTATTGTGAAGAGTATTTTACTAATTGTTCTAAGTCCATGGAATCTGACTATGAAAGCATTTTGAACTGACCTGTGGTTTTATAACAATCTCTTAGACCCAATGCATAAATGGCAGCCTATTTATTATTCTTTTATATAAATGCTAATTAGAATCACCAGCCTCAATCTTCTGTAAAAATAAATCTTTTGAATTTTGTGCATGCTGACGAGGCAAGCGAGGCTAATTAGCACAAAGCTAAAAGAAGGATTAATTGCCAGCCATTTATGCTTTCAGTGTATTTGCTTCATTCTGCCATTTTGCTGTTGTCCGTTCATGACCTTTGTATCAGAAATCAACCTAAGTAAAAGCCACCTGTGACCTCTTGTTACACTGAAGAATTCGTGATTGAGCTATGACTATCATTTCCCCCCATTTCTTTCTGTGGCCACAAAAATATCTTTGCTTCCATGTTTCTTAACATTTCCCTGAATTTTTAACATGATAGATATTACTGCCTCAAATGGAAACTCAGGCAAAATCCAAGCTTCAGATGGGATTTGAAGCCACGACCCTCGGCGATCTAGTCAGATGCTCTAACCACTGAGCTACTAAAAACTGTGTGGCTAACAGGGGTGAAATGTGGATACTGACCAGAACTGCATCATGCAGCTCACAATTTTTCCCACTTTCCATTTGATGCAATAGTACCTATCATGTTGTATTTCTAACATTACTTGCTTGGGTCCCTGAATTTCCTTAGCATTAACATTTCTCAGAATGATTCTGCTTGCTTTTTCAAAAAGAGTCCAAGTGCATACTTTTTGTGATCCTATGGTAAATACTAGTTTTACTGTGTGATGATTACAAAAGTTAATTTTCATAAAGACAACTCACACTTGCACTCGCTTTAAAAACGACACTCACGTGAACTCAGAATCCCTGGTTATTCTCATAAGTAATTACTTTTCCCCAGGTGATGTCCAAACGATAGAAACAAGTTTCATTTATAATTATGTTAACTTTCTAGGCAGAGTTTTGGTCTCTTAATTAATGATGAGAGCATAGACCACCAACATAAATGACAGTGGGACGTAAGCTACATGTAATTAGCCTCAGTGGCCTCATTTTTGAGCAGAAGTTTTCTTCAGTTTTGCATATTCTTGGCCAGTGATGCTAATCAGCAGAAAAATAAAAGAATAATGAATTTTATGCCATTTATGCATTTGGTCTATGCTTGCATCACAAAAAAAAAAATTAACATCCATAAACAGCAAAAAGTTTTACAAAATTGCCTTGAGAATGAATAACTGAATTCAAACATCCCTAATATTTGTAATTGTTTGTTGTACAGTAATGTAATTCACACTAGTGGTGACCTATATAAACAAACAGGTTTGTGGAAATTGTTCATGGCAAAAATATTTCAATTCAAAAACTTGCAAATGCTATAAATGGAAATAAATAATTCACTTAAGAGTGGCATGGAATCTATTACCCATATATGAATGCAGTCACAAATTTGTGCCAATTCTGGTAGACTAAGACTTTAAGGAAGCACTACGTTTACCACTTGCAACATTGTTACGCTTTTGCTCACACCAAACAGGATCCAAATCCACACTGAAATAAATTACTAGACCTAAAGAAAAAAAAAAACAACAAACAATGGCAATGATATTAATACAGATAATAGATATAATTCCTAGCTTTTTCGGTAATTTTTTCCAAGACTATTGTTCCGTTTCTTCTTACCTTGTCTGGCATCTGACAGTACCTTTTTCCATGCTGAAATAAAACAGAAACTGTGATCCAGGGTTACAATAAACATTGCAGCCTACATTTGCCGTCCTTGTACAAATGCAGCCATTTGATTATTGAAGGAAGGGAGCTGTATGAACCTGTGACCTCGTGATGCTGGTGCGACGCTTAACCAACTAAGCTATGAAGCCACTGATGTTGGGAGCTGGTCATTTGTTGTTCAACCCCGTTGAAGTCCTGAATTTTTTCAGGCTTCTCTACACAATTGCTAAAATTGCGTTCATAACTGCAAGGATCATAGCTTCATTTGATTTCATATCTGCAGTTCAATATATGAATCATTTCATATATCATTTCATCAGTAAGAAAAAGGTGGTGAGGGGGGATTGGACAACAGAATGACACAGACTGGATTAACAATTCTTAAGCAGGATGCTTCTCAAAACACAGAAGGAAATAACAAAACAAGGTAATATGTTGGAGTCTGTATTTCCTGCTTTCCGAGGGCCATTACATAACGATGACCAGGCAACTGATTTTACTCACCATAACGCAAATAATCAGCACACTGTTGCCTATTAAATGAGTCCTGAGAACTGGTTAGATCACAAGAACTAATGCTGGTCGCATCTACACCACTGTCACTACTTTCAGCAGGCTCTAGGACAGCAAATAAACATCAAGGTAAGGCCATTGTTAACTACTTTATTCACAAGTTTATGAGCAAAACCTCATCAACACATGAGTGAAACACTCAGCCGTCATTTTGACATTTTATTTCCACTCCTTGATTTCAACCAGAGGAACCATTAAATCTTACCTTTTGGTCTTGGTTTCAGTAAAGCATCTCTGTAAGACATCACCTTTTGAGTTGATGACACCTTATTTTGAGAAGCAATGTTGCCAACAGCAGGCGCATGAAGTCCTTTTACGACCTCCAATGCATTGTCTTTGTGATTTGTATCCTGAAGGTTCTCATCCACTTTCACAGAAACAGCTGGTAACTCAACTGTAACATGATTGATTTTGCTTTCTGTTTCTTGCAACATTTTATCCGGTGTCTTGCTGTGATTTCTCCTGTTTTCAGAAGATCGTCTACGATAATGGCCTTTTTTAAACTGATTATCTGATTGCTGTTTATGGAAGTCTTTTCTCTGGAATTTATAATTATCAGTGTTGTTTCTATCTCTATTTAATCTAGCCACAGGCTCCTTCTTTCTTCTCCTTTGTGATCTTGTTTGAGACTGCCAGCCTCCCTCATCTTCAATTGCAGATGAACTTGAAATGTCGCCATCAATGGAATCTCCTTCAACTATGACAAAGTCTTTGCCGGTATCTTTAGCATCTGAAAAATCACTAATTGGATCATCTTCAATAATGTGTGTGCTACTAATGCTTCCTTCTCTTGGTTTTAGTGAAGTTTTATTGCTTTCATTGTGCTGATGTCGGTGCTCACCATTAAAGCCCCCAGATTGCTGAGAGAAGTTCTTGGAGTTTTCAGACATTCGTTCTAAATTGGAAGAATTTTTGTCCTTTTCAATTGCCACACTGGGCAAGAGCACAAGTGCAGATTCTAAAAGTCTTTGTGATGAAGGAGGAAATCCAAATGGTGGCTCCTTGGCAAAAACAGGAGAAGTATATGATCCTGCAAAAGCAGAGTAAGCTCTTAGCCATCACTGTGCTCACCCTATCTTCTATACTCTTCAACAGAGTCAAGAGTAGAGTGGCCTACATCAGTGAAAAGCTGACATTTCAGCATCTCTATCATATAATTTTTTTCAGTCTTGGTAATGGTGCCAGGCACCACTATCAAGACTAAATAAAATTATGTGATGAGAAATATCTATTACTGTCCAAGTCTCTAAATTAGCATTAATTAAAAATGACAAAAGTTCTCAAGCAATACTTTAAACAAACACTTTTGGGTTGTTATTCTAATTTAGAGACTTGGACACCAATAGTTATAGAATATGCATCACATAATTTTATTTCCACTTGATTTATAAAGAGCCTGAAGCTATGGCTTTTCATATTTCTATACATATATTCAAGCTCGCATGAATTGCTTCCGATCAAAACTTATTAGTACATTATCTATAAATAATTGTGATAATTAAGATTCTGTCTTACGCTTTACTGACCCCCTTCCCAATGCTATAGCATTTTGTGTTTATTTTCAGTTTACCACTGTACTTTTGTCTCAATGATAAGACTTAGCAGTACTGAGAGAGCAAGGGAGTGTGTTCATCAACTAGTACAAATTGCTAAAATTTAATTGCAGATGTCAGTCAAGAAAGTGCCAAACCAGTACTCCAAACAAATGGAAAATTCCTAAAGAGGACACCCAGAATGTCACAGCAGCTAGTAAAGTTTTTTTTTTTTTCAATCTTCTCCTCTGTTGGATGCAAACAAAAAGCATAATTGAAGGGAACAATGAATGCAGAAGTGTGACTTTTTCACATTTCAGTTATTTTGACAACAGCCAAACAACAGAAATATGGGTAATAAAGGACACTAAGGATCTGCAGAAGCAAAAAGGCACAAGTTGTATGCAAAAAAATGATGACAACAGGCTAAAAACAGAGCATCCCCACCTTCTTTTTTCACTTTCGACCTGTGTTGGTTCATTACTGTCAGAACTTGACTCCATAAAAATTAATAGCCAAAATAATTTTGTTAAGAGTCACTGTCATCATGCATACAGTACTGGCCCCAATCAATATTTTAATATTATTAGCTGTTCTTACCAAGACCTGAGTCATCTTCTTTCATTTCATCAGTGAAGAACAGTTCTTTGGGGGTCACAATTCCACTGTCATTAGAGGAAAAGCTCTCACAGGTTTCCCTTGTTTCCAATTCTTCTTTAAATGAAACGTCTGCTGTCAGCTTTGAATTTGTGCCAACACACGCAGGAATACAATCTTCCAAGCTAAAGAAATTGTGCTTTACATAATCACCTTTGTTGCCCCGAGTGCTTGTGTTGACCACAGAATCAAATGCTGGTTGTTCTTTGTCATTTGCAACAGTATTAATACCTGTCTTTCCAGTTCTGTTTGGGGCAGAACCAATAGGTGGTTTTGCTGGGTCATTGGCAGCAGAATTGGTTGATTTCCTCTTTTTGGATTTTGACACTCTTTTCTTGTTAGCCTCTGTCTTGGGCTTTGCACCACTCTTTGGTTGATCTAAACAGCCAAGAACATCAACTTGATCTTGGAGAATAATCAAATCCTTTTCTACAGTACTAATGAAAGATTTATTAATGAAATCTGAATTTAATTTGTCCTTGATGACTTGATTGCTGCCAGGTCGAAGAGCAGAGTGATCGGTGGTTAGCATTTTCTTGGAGCGGTACATCTCAAATTGCTTTTTTGGAAGGGCTGCTAGCTGTCGTGCCATCTCTTTTATCACCTCAACCTTTCAAGAGAAATCACCAAGAGGGAAAAGAAATGATGACAGTAGTTAAATTTGTTCCTTTATGTGTAAAGCAATTAAAACTAAAGGGAACAAAGCACAACCACCTGTTGTTGAATATTAGGTCAAGATTTGTTTGCTCACAAATGCCACATTTTCAGTATGTGGCTTTTGATTTGCCTAAATTGGATTTGCCCTGTGTTGCTTCCGCTGTACTACTTTACGCTTGGACTAGCAGTTTTTGAGGAAAACAATGAGAAAAATAATTCTTTAATTGTGGGACTTCTTCTTGACAATTAAGCATAAACCAGCAGGAAAGAAGGACCTTGTGCTCCAAGCCCTTTAATTTCTGCATTTAGGTACATACTAGTTATGCAATGCTTTCAAGTGGTGTGCTGTGAAACATCCCACGAGTGACTTGATTTTTCTTAGTATACACACAAGCCTTTAGGCGAGTGTGTCTGCAAAGAAAAATCAAGTCACAAAAAATCATGCCACTCACTGAATTAGCACAAAACGTCACTCTTTGATGCTTTAACAGCAAATAAAATCAGTTTAAAAATATTCAACAGAATGGCAACGTTTCTTGAAAGTACATAATTTGGATTAAAAAATAAAAATATATAAATAGGTACTGCTCATTAAATGTATAAAAGCCTTTGTAGGCCGCGAGGAACGCCGGGATTTTTTCATGGAATACTACCTGTTGCATACTGCAGAATATGCAACAGGTTTCTAGCTTTCTGATTGCCTGTATTCTCTATGGCATGGGATAAATTCAAAGATGGGCCAGTCACAGCTTTACCTGGTTGTAATTTCAACTTATATGCACCACTGCAAACCCGAGGTGCCCTACTTCACAAAACGTTAATAAACCTCCCAGGCCTGGTTAGATAATAATATCGATTCTTAATGGAAAATTCTATCAGTGGTCAGCTCCTTTTGGCCAGGAATTACAGGAGAAAAACCCATTAGGAGGAACATGATAGTGTTACCTATTAAAACAAAATGAGGAGTAACTTCCATTTGTTCAAATGATCAGAATCATGATCTATATATGGGATTGCCAGTGGACAACATCTAGTTAATGTTAAACAAACATTTAACTTTTTTTCATTAGTACTGATTTTCACGCACTACCATATTTCAGCAAACAAATAAAAATCTCAATACCCCCATTACGGACCACTCCTCATTTCTCGAAAATTTCCAATATACCTAGTTTCTGGCGCTTCAAACGGACCAAGACAATTTTTCTACGCATCTGTGGAAATGGCGATGTACTAATATCTGCATATAACACTAAGGATACAATCACTAACACTGTATCATACATTTATTGTAAGCAAAGTAAGCCAAAAGTTCCACAGCTAAAGGACAAGTATCATAAAAAATCAATCTATCACTATTCTCCAGTGTGAAAAATGAGTTTTGAGGATGTAAATTAAAACAAACAAAAAGAAATAACGTCCATTGGATAGCAAGAGGCAAAACAAGCACAAGCAATATCAAAAACTACACGTGCTGGAATATTATAAGAAAAGGACCCGCACGAAAATGGAGCATAAAAAACGAACTCAGAATTCACAAAAGGTTGTAAGGAACTTGAAGTCCAAACTGTACGAAAGTGAATTTGTTTCAGAAATACTGAATAAACAGTGTTACGTTACGTGAAAAGTAATATGTACCTTACTTTTTAAGGTTCGTGCGGTCGTTCATGTGTATTACTGGTACAATGGATATCTTATTTTTATATTACTAACGCCATAAAATCGTGAGAACTGTTAGCGTGTATTGAAACATTTCCTTGAATCTGTATTTTTAAGGCATCTATAAGTAAGAGGAATCTATAAATAAGAGAAACGTTGAGGAAAATTAAAATTGTGGACAACGTCACCAGTAAATTAAAGACTCTCTTAACAAACCATAAGTCTCCAACGCAAATTGAACGTTTGTACCTTTCACGAACAAGTCGCGAAACTGATTACCAGCTTAATATAAGGATTGATATGTACAAAGTCGAGCATCAAATGGAGTGAAAACGATTAAACCGCAAAATAGCTGACTCTGGGACGCAAAACATTCTTTACCTTCAATGGTTGTTCACCACGATTTCAGAATGTGTAAAGAAATTTCGTCCGAAGACCACAGATCAGCAGTTTACTAGAAGCTGCCCAAGACAAATGGCTGATCGGAAATAAGCTTATACAATATTATCGATGATCAGAACTTTTCTATGGGAGGCTCGATCGATCTGACTGGATGACCCTGTAATTTCACAGACCTTGTGTGACCTCAGTCCACGTTTCTAAATGAGGACAATATTGGGCAACGATTGCATAATATCCACCCTAAAAATGGTCACATGTCCCTAACTGCATGCATAAATTTTGCCACCAGGGCAACTGGTTTGAGCGTGTTTTACCTGACGAAACGGAAGACCGCCAAATGTCTACTTAGTCTATTTCGAAATTAATAACAGACGATAAGTTTGCGCAAGACTTACAACCTCAAAAACTCGCGGCGGTGACCAATCACTACATTTTTTCTGGAGGATGTTTGCTTAGCAACAACGTATATATATATAGCGTGCAGGATGACGAAACTTAACCTTACTCTTTCGATTTCTGTAGTTGGTGGAATATTGTCGTAAATCTCGAGAAAGATTTCAACCTCATCAGATTGAAGAGCTTCAGCAAGACGTATGGCTGACACAGTTTCATCCTCCTCCAAACCGAGAAGGCTAAAACCCTTTTGACAAGCAGCCATATTTTTTCTTTAAAATAAAATATTTTTTAATTACCGTGTTGCGCATATATTCCCCGCCATATTTGCTGTCCAAAACAACGCGGGCTTTGATAGTTACCCACAAGGCTTTGTTTTTCAATTTCAATATGGCGGATGATACGAAGATGGAAGTAGTAGGAAACGATAACCAGACATTAGCTGAAGAGGAATTAGAGGGAAATATGGAAGAAGGAGGAGAAGATTCGGATTCTGATGATTCCGATGACAATGATGTGATTAGTAACCCCAGAATTCAACAACTGGAGCTTCAGGTAGAATGCATGTCTGGATTGATATCGATATCCACTATCCCTTGAATTGATCGAACCATACGATATCCAGAGCTTAGGTCGTGAACAGCTGTCTTACAAACAAAACCTGAACTTCTATGCCGTGGGAAAAAAAATATTGATTGATTGCAGGCTCACTTGTATTCTCCGCGCAGGTTTTATGTTGTATTGTCTCAAAAAGCTCGTTCATGATCATGTCTGTCTTGTGCAGCAAATTTTCCTGGGCTGACCCAGGGGAATTTGACATTTTCGTGAAAGCTGGAGACAAATTCCCCACAACCGCGCACCTACGTAATGTCAAATTCCGGGTTCTCTCAATCTTTCTAGGTGGCGCCCAAAAGTCAAATTACCAACCCTGGGGCCACACGTGTGTGTCAAATTAAATCCCCATCCAGGTGAATTTCCCACCCTCCCGCACCTTGGGGCTCATCATTGAAAAAGAAAATGTTGTTTTTCCTGTGTTTTCATCCTATTGCCTTCATTTTTGTCATTCTCAGGATATATCCTGAAATATATAATTGAGTCCATAACTTTAGTGCCATTTATTGGAGGCTGAACTTTGGCTGCCATTTTGCAGAGTAACAAAATAACCCCTCTTCCTCT
>BLFK01000078.1:2881718-2899728 GCA_014634185.1 Astreopora myriophthalma | reverse complement strand
CCCCCCCCCCCCCCCCCCAAAAAAAAAAATCACTTGCAACATTTTTGGCTCAGAGCTCTTCACTTGCCCTTTTTGGTTATTAACCCTTTGGTCCCAGAGAGGTTCCCCAGTGAATAGTAAAATTGTCTGGCATCAGCCACTATTGGGACTTAAAGGGTTAAAACACAATGGTTTCTCTCCTTTTCAGGTTGCAAGTAATCCGTATCATTATGATTCTCACTTGGAACTCATTAAACTGCTCCGAGAATCTGGTGATCTTGACAAAGTTAGGGATGCCAGGGAAGGCATGAGCAAAATATTTCCACTCACACAAGGTATTAGAAATGAATTAATGTGTGGACTAGCATCCTTTCCAGGGGGAGTAGTAATGCTGTCAGTTGCTTCATGCAGCCTCCTGAAATGGGTTAAAGCTCGTGTTTTGTGGGCCTTTGTGGCTTGTGAGTGACTTTAACCTGTTTTGATTTACACCTGCATACATGTACATTTATGATTTCACTTTTAATTTTTTGCTTGTAATTGCCATCTAAGAGCTTTGGTCAGAGTGGCTGAAAGATGAAATGCCCCTGGCATGCATACCAGAACATAAAGAAACAGTCATCACATTGTTTGAAAGAGCTGTTAAGGACTACCAATGTAAGTACGGTGTGTTTACAGTATTAGGGTTTTTAATTTTTGAAGTGCGCGACTGACTGTCAAAAAGGAAGGCTGACTCTGCTGACTGCTATTCAAAAATAGCAAAAGTTGGCCAGATAATTAAGCAAAGTTGCCAGAGAGTTCTCCAATCTTTGAGTTCTTATGAAACCTGTTGGTCTTGGTATTTAAAAAATTCAACCAAGAATTGATATAAACCACAACATAAACACGGTACATTAATTTTTGTATTTGGAAGAAGAAATATGAGTTCTCCCAACAGAACATTGTAATCTTCCAACCACTAGACTAAGTTTGGATGCCCTACTATTAAGCTGGAGAAGAATGGTACGTGTGAGAGTTAGACTTTTAAACTGGATTCATAGGACAAACATTTTGCATACATTACGGCTAGGGTCAGTGATGATATATTTAAGCTTAGTGAATAAAATAATGAGAAATATTATTGAGCAAGTGGCGCAGGCATACTACAATCCTGGCCAAAACATTAGGGACACCGGCTTTTTTACATGAAACAAGATGCCTGGAGGCGTTAACGCAGATGCATAACCTTAAGTCACTGTTGTGAAGGCAGGGATTCGCTGGGGAGGGTCTGGTTGTAAAAACAAAACAAAAAACAAAAAAACTAATGAATCAGTGTAGAAGATAAAACCCGTAAAAGTGACCAGGCAAAGAATACGATGTTACTATACGGTAATTGGCGATTTATGACATCCCAAATTCAACAACGAAAATATTTACCAAGGTAGCCCTAGTAAAGTGGTGTTTTCAAATCAAATGAAAATGCTTCAAGTTCAAGTTGAGAGATTGGAATACCACAATGCCTGCAATGTGATCCGTTTGAACAGACAGTAAAGCATATTTTGTTCAGTTAGCGTAAAAGCTCCTTAGACTGTCTTCTGAAAGAGTGTACGACAGAGTTTTACTTTTTCCATGTAAAAAAATTGCTTTCACACGTAATACGAATGAATGACAATTTCACTGAGCAGTTATAGTTTCGAAAGAATATAATGTAAACAAACATCAGTATTAAGCAAACAGCTGACCCCCAAAATGTAAAATATCTGATAATTTGTATCTTGGGTTGTACTGAACGTACGTGTTATGTAATGCAATGTGTTTCTAGAAAGTTCTCGGTATTTTTACTGATCTCGAGATAAGACTGTAATGAGAGAATTGATTGAGTATTAAAAAGACAGGACCTGCTGGGTAAACAACTGATGTTTATTCTTGCTTGCCTACAAGAACCGTTCGGCAACATAACAGTACGAACTTTGTTCAAAATTGCGCTTAAAGATAAAATTGAGGTCATTAAAATATTATAGCATCTGACGTGGTAGGCAAACGTGAACAGAAACGAGCGATGTTCGGCTCAGCTGAAACTTGGCAGTGTAGATACTGTATCTGTCAAATATCTTTTGAGTATGAACACCTTTTCTTGTATTTAAGTTTACAAGAATTGTACTTTTAATACAAATGAATCATGTTAATTTCAGAGAAGAGTTATTTGTCCACAGAATGTAAACAAATGTCAAAACAACGCAAATTGTCGGCCAGACCCGAATGTACAATATCCGATAATATCCACTGGGCAAATGTGAACCGAAATTAGCTGATCAGCAAATAGAATTCCTCTGCACGCCTGAAATTGACAGCTGCATCTTCCTGAGAACTACTATGAGCAGAAAAAATATTGACATCACTGCACACACGACTCGCCTAAAAAGATTCAATAAACAAACTTGAAGGAAGACCGTATTACAAAATGTAATGGAAAAAGTACCTCACATCGGTTGGTTAGTGAAGTCATTCAAATACGTTCGATTATTCACAGTATTGATACATTCAATGACAGTTAATATTGTGAAGCAAATACTATACACTACCTTCTCCTACATATTTCCACAGTTCACAGCGTTTCAAAAAAGTGGTATTCTAGTCGACTCAGCAATTCACTATTTTACGCTCCGACATTGGGATGATTCAAAGTATTGCACACCATTTCAAACTTGTCAAAATTGGATACGAACACTCCAATTCGCACTCGAAACGACGGGTCGTCTTTACACACAACTTTGCCCCAGCGCAAGGTGACATCCTTAAACTACACCAAAACAAGACCAAAATGTTTATCGCCAAAAGGGTACGCATTTCGCGACATGCAACGTTAATACTTCAGTATATTGCTGCGATCTCTTCATCACAACATGAGAGGGTGTGGCTTCAAGCTTGAATTTACAGTCTTACTATTGGCCAAAATATTAGACTATACAATCACAACAAGCGTTGCAATTTGCGACTATACGATGAAAAAAAAAACGGAGAATTGACCCAAATCTTTAACACGGATGCCCCTAGCATCCACGTAAATAGCTGTTCCCTTGGCCCCCTCCCCCTCTCCCCCCACTGGACAATGTTGGGTGTCTGGGGTCAAACACTTGTTAATGATCTTCTCTAGGGCAAACTTTAGTTAGTTTTTGTGAGTGGAAGTTACAGGTGACTTGAAAAATACTCCAAAACTGATCAAAACTGTGGTGGAAAGGAGCTGTGTCCCCAAACCTTTTTGCCAGGATTGCAGCTAAGAGTAATGTGAGCTCCATCAATAAGAGAAGAACCCATGACCTTCCCACTACCAGTAACAATATTATTGGTTCAATGTGGACAATATAAATTAAAACAGAATTATTATCTGTGCCCCTTAGCTGTTTTTGAAGAGCACAGAGAACTTTCCCAAGCAAATAGTTACTTGGGATCAGTTTCTCAACTCCTGGCCTTTTTCCAGTGTAAGACTTGTCTGTCTTTCAACTTCAGCCATCCAGATATGGGTTCTTTATTGTCAATTTATGATGGACATCATGGAGGGTGAAGACAGTCTTCAAGGTGTGAGATCAACTTTTGAAAAAGCCATCATTGTGGCTGGACTTCATGTTACAGAGGTACCTTACATGTATTTAGCTGATACTACAGCCGTACAATATATTATGCATCAAGAGTAAGTTCCCTTTAATGCTTTACTCCCTAACACAGGTCTCCCCCCCCCCCCAACTGACAAGTAAAATTGTCTGCCATGAGCAAGAGTAAATTAATAAAGTAAATTCTATTTTCTCACTTTTGCGTTGAAAAGGGTTGACATTATGATAATGATAACCATGATTGTAAAGGATCCTAAACATGTAAGCTTTTAGAGATGTTATCATGACTATTTGGTCTGAGTGAGCAATAGAACAAGTACTCACATATTTAGGCAATTTAACATACTAAAACAGTGTATTCTATCAATCTTTTTCCTCAAATTTTTTCAGGGGTCAGCCATATGGGATGGCTATAGAGAGTTTGAAACAGACATTTTAGAGTCTCTTGAGGTAAGTGTTGTTTAGAGGGTCATATCTAAATAATATTTCCATGACTCTCTGTAACCTAGTTCACACTTAGGACATAGCAACATAAAATAATAATGATTATCTCTTGGATTATTATTATCAAGACCTTGGTTTTTGTTACCCTGTAGATCTACATGTATCATTCACCTTCAGCAGATAAGATGAACCGTCGACTTGATAATTTTCCCAATCATGCAATAACCAAAGTAATGCTATAAGTTGTGGTGTCATTGGTGTTCTGTAGCTGGGTCATCTTTACTGAAGTTGCTGGCCATGTTAACCAGTTTCAAGCATGTTACATCTCATACAGCACTGAAGCTCTGTTCATGTAATGCCATATTTTATTAATGTATGTAGCAAATGGTTACTGAAGAAAATAAAGAAACAGTGATGGAAAAAATGTAAGTAAAGACACATTCTTATTTTTATCATTGATCCATTCCAAGGGCAATAATTATGGTAATATGGTGCATTTGTTGCTTTGTATTTTATGTTAAATTAAGGTGGCTCAAGTCTGTTTCAACAAGTTAAAGAGATTCTCTTATTAGAACACAGGACTCCACGACACTGTATCATCTAACAGCAACGTTCTGGTACCACGAAACAACATTATTATTGCTAAACAAAATGTACTCATTATTTCGATGTGATAAGGTACCACAGCAATGAGGAAAACCCTGCAAAAACACCATATTTATTGCCTTTGGTTGCTCATATCTCAAAAATGAACTCTGTGACCCCCATGGTCCACAGAAATTTTCTTGACCTTTTCAGAAAGTTTCATGTTGGCCTACTGATCACTTTCCAGTATTAAAACATAAGGGTTAGTCCCAAGGTCATTTTAGATATAATTATGAGCATTCTAAAGCCAAAAAATAGGGTGTTCTTTCAGGGCTCTCCAGTTGCTGTGTTAAGTTACTATGTCACAATAATGACCACATCTTGTTCAGCAATAATTGATGTCTCATTATGGTACCACAACATTGCTAATACATGAAAAAGTACTGTAGTGTCAATTCTTCAGATAAGAAAGTGTTGCAACTGGTTTGAGCCATCTGCCATCTTAATACACTGTAGCAGGGCAGGCATTTTCTTACTGAACGTTTGACATACATATTTTTAAGGGTGTTGCAGTCCTGTCTTCTTTCATTTTGTTTTATCAAAAGAATATGTAGTAAACTTGATCACCATCATATTAATGTCTAATTATTATTAGTTTTTTGGCCTAATGGAGGGCTTCATGTTTACCTTCAAGTTGTTTTCAACTTATATTAATTTTTATCACTTACAATCCCTTCATTCTAAGTTTTCCTTCTTGTTTACCTTAGTGCGGCTCAAAAGGAGAGAGTGATGTCAATTTTTAAAAGACAGCTGGCTGTACCTCTCTTAGGTAACATAAAGGAATGAAATAATATTCTGATAATTAAGTATGTTTTCTTGAAAGAGCATTGCCTTCAAATAAGCGGAGCCTCCAAACGAGTGTTGCAGTTAGTAGCTAAAATGTTTACAAGCAAAGCCTTTGAACTAGCACTGCATCATGGTGAAAGTACCAACAAAAATTACCGTATTTGCCCGTGTATAAGTCGACCTTTTACAGCCTAAAATTCAGTCCAAAAAATCGCCCTCGACTTATACATGGGTAAAAAACTGAGGTCTAAAAACGTTAAGGACAAATTAGCATAATAATTGTCTCATAATATGTCAACAAACATCCACTTTTACATGGTACAAGTTACGATGTCTTTTCCCTGATCGACTTGAGCAGTTCAAGTTAAAATGCTTTAAGAACCATCTCCTAACGTAAAGCTGAATGTTGTAGATACTCACTGGCACAATTCTGGAATAAAGAACTGATATTTGTTGCCAATAAAGTGGCAAGTCCGCTCGATAAAAGCCACATTTCTGGCTTTGAAAGTTCACTGCTTGGTAAGCAGGCTTTGGTTACTTGGTAAATGCACAGACACATGTTGTCTGCATTTACCATGTAATTGGTCTGCAGGACAGCTAACCCCTTCTTGCATTATGTCCATACGTGTAGGTATGCAGGCAACCTTGAGAGAATTTGAGGACTGGTTAGAAGATGCTGTTCCTGATGCGGTTACAATAGCTTATGACAAAGCATTGACAAAACTAGAAGAATGCCTTCCATATGAGGATACACTGGTGAGGCTCTCCAGAAAACTTGAGGCAAAGATTTGGATATTTAGGCTGTGTAATTAACAGGCGGAGTGTGTTTTTTTGAACAAAACAAACTTTCAGCATGACAGTTGCACATACGTTTTCAGCCCTTCAGGTGGCTGTATGTTTACCATTTGTTAAGCAGAAAGGTCTAAATTATCAGATTGTACCATAAGTCAACTGTGTTTTGACTTGGAAAAGAATGAAGGTCATTGGCATATCTAAACAATGAGCCTCGGTTTTGGTCTGAGATGGAGGTCCCCTCTACAGTGTAGATACCCACCTCGCTATTGCGGCTACAAATGAAGGAAACTTGACTAAAAGCTCTAGTCAGTGGATTCATTGCTGCAACAAGAATGATGAAATTAAAACTATACGTAAATGAGGCAGTTTACAGCACCTGATATTTTGTTGCAATCTTTGAAGGGTCTGGACATTGCACAAACTTTGCTTTAGCTTCACACTTCAGTTGTCTATTGAATATTTTAACGGTGACATTGCATATAAGAGACAATTGCTTAAATTGTCCAGAAAGCGTGAGGATCATTTCTTCAGTTCATTTCTAACCCGCACTTCACAATCATTTCTTTCGGTGACATTTCAATTGGTTAGTTGCTCAAACAGATTATGACATGAACCTTTGTCAGGAGTTATAATGATTTCCCTCTATAAGCTATTCTCTTTGATAATTACGAGTTTTTTTCTGGTATTTGACATCACTTTGTGCAGGCTTCAGCACAGACACCAAAAACCACAGAGTACAAATCTTACCTAGAATATGAACTAAAGAAAGGAGATGCAGCCAGGATACAGTGTTTGTATGAGAGAGCCATGAAGGAGAATTGTCTTGTAGGCGACATGTGGACTGAATATACATCCTATTTGGTAAGTACCGGTAAATAATCTTTTGCATGAAACAAATCATTAGAAAGAACTATGTGTATCATGATTACCACTTACAGTAAACACCATTCACTTTCTGCGGCATGCATTAAAAATGGGTCACCACATAGCTCTTTCAATAATTACCTCAGGAAGCAATGCCTCCAAGCAAACAAGCAAACATACAAAGGATAGATATAAAATTATTTTATCATGAAAACAATCACATTGTGTGCTGTGACTTTGTAGCACTGTACCTAATATCCTTCATCCTTTTTCGTTAGGACTCCAATCTGAAAATAACATCAGTCGTAATTCCAGTTCATGAACGTGCTGTTAGAAACTGCCCATGGGTGTCCCTCCTCTGGCAGAACTACATCAGAGCACTGGTATGTTACAAGAAAATCTATTCCATTTTAATTATTCTTTGAGTAAGAGGTTTTACACTCTTATCTACGTGTTCGTAATTGTCATTTTGGCTACATCTGTGTTTAAGGAACGCACTCAACAAGACAACGGCAAAGTGAAAGGTATTAATAATAATAATAATAATAATTATTATTATTATTTTAGTTAAACTTTTTGTTAGACTTTCTTCGTTAAAATTACTTGTACAATAAAGATCATGGATCATCATCAATACCAAATGCTGACGTTAAATAAGTAGTTTACAATATCAATGGCAGTGTTGTATCACTATTGACAAACTCTCCGCTTCACCTTGAGTTTGTAAATAGTGACACAACACTCCCACTCCTATTGTAAACATTAGTTCATGAGTAAGTTACTGTTCAATCTTGTTTCAGAGACCCTGGATACTGCTCTTGGTTGTGGTTTTTCCAGTAGTGATGATTATCTGCAGTTGTGGCACTGTTACTGTGATTACGCAAGAAGAAAGGTTGATGACTGGACGGAAGGTATTAATGATAATCACAATCCCAGTCCATGGCCACAGCCACAGACACAGTCACAATCACGGCCACGGCACAGTCACAGGCACAATCACAATCATAATCATTGGATATAGCAGCGGTACCTCCGCAAAGTGTCTCTTCATCCACCGAATGCATATCAAATGGGAATTTGGAAATGTTAGTTTTTGAGGAGAGGAGAAAATCAAAGTACATGTACTCGCAGAAAAATCTCTCAGAGCAGGTCACAGAACCAACAACCCACATGTGACTCTCAGTCCAAGAATCAAACTCAGACCAGATTGCCCCGGGGGGAAGGGGGGTGGGGGGAGTGCTGAGTGCTCTCACCTCTTTATCCTCCCTGCTCGCCGCACTGCAGGTATTAATAATGCACCGTTGCACAATTTTATTATCCAGTGCATGAAAATGCTATCACCTTCATTGTTTCTAAACCCAGCCATTTGGGAATCTTTGCTTGCTTCCAAGAAAGAAGCCGTCATACTGTAGCTCATGTGGTTAGAGCGTAGAACTAGTTGGCTTATTGTTTGTACAGAGTGATGATGACTTCTCGTTTCTCTTCATAGATGGTCAGCAGGTGAAGGAACTGAGGGGAACTTTTCAAATGGCAACAGAATATTTGCAAAACTGTGAGTCAGTAATCTTTAGTCGGCTTACCGCAGTTACAGTTTAATGTCCTGGGGCCGGTTGCTTGAAGCCCGGTTAGCGCTAACCATTGGTTAAGAGGTATCAAAACTGATAAGTTTCTAAGGTATTTAACCCTGGTTAGCGCTAACCATGCTTCGAGCAACCCAAGCCTCTTTTTAGCTCATTGGCTTTCAACTTAATTAAGGAACATCTCACTTTGTTTCTCCCTGCGGGTTGGCCAGTATTTTAGAAAATGACTTAACCTCTAGACTGCGAGCAGTCCCTCTTCGGTCAGTCACGTCTAAGCTCGGCAGGACTGGAGAGAGCGAATTCACGCGAGCGAGGAAAGTGCGAAGCGAGCGAATTTCCCCTCTCGGTCAATTCGCTCTCTCCAGTCCTGCCGAGCTTAGACGTGACTGACCGAAGAGGGACTGCTCGCAGTCTACTTAACCTCCGATATTTTGACCCGACTTTCTAAAACCAGTGGGAAAAAGCACAACGTTGTTCTGGTATGTTTAAGTCCAGCTACAGCTGTAACTTCAAATGTTTGCCATTCAGATGAATCTCTTCACCTAGAGGGAACGTTGTTTTGCGGTTATCTTCTCGAAATTCTGCATTTAATGCGCTTCAAACGTTAGCGAAGGAAGTAGTCATTTTACCCACGACCGCACTTCCCTTTCCAATGCAGAAATTCTTTGAACACTGGAGTGCAAAGCAGTTTGAGGTGCCACCTCGCGAACAGGCCCATTGTTTGTTTGTTATTTGTGTTAATTATCTTTTGAAGCAGGTTGAAGTCTTTTGGCAGCTATTCAGCTGATTTGAACCTGCCATATCCACCCGCCCATACATTAACAAAGGACAGCCACCACCCTGGGAACTGCATCCCCTACCTATATATTTATGCCTCTCACTTGCTTGGACGTGGAGCGTATTTTGGAGATTGTTCAAATTGAATCCTAGGAAACTTAAAAAGACGCATGTAAACCAACTCTCTCATGTCCCGATAGATTTTGGCAAGGAGGGTGACCCCACCAATATTTTGGATCGTTACTGGGCGCGCATCGAGGTGAGCATCACAGAATCAAATCAGATTAAATAGGAATTTGTAGTTTCGCCCATTCATTCGCTGGAAGCAGATTAAACTGGAATTATAGATAATCGTGATTTGCTCATGCCAAGTGCCTTGAGTCTCTTAAGTTTAGTGTTTTATGTGGCTAAACATTTGGACAAACAAGGCAACAGAAAAGATTCCTAATTAGTTGAGAACCATCGTTTTGTCTCTGATACATGGCGGTGGGGTAAATGTTAGGTACAGCAAGTTTGATGTATGGAACTGCGCCTGTGTATGTCAGAGGTGGAAACATCCTCTTTTTGTGTGCTTGGTCTTTTGCTTGTGATTGTGTAAGGCGTGTGAACCAGTTGCGACTCGTACCTTGGGCACTCATATTCCAAATCACATAGCGTGAGATTACTTCAGGTGTATTCATGGTAAGTTTGGGGTTGGGTAGAGGGAGATGCACTGGAGATACACGTTGGCACAACATCGCCCAACATTTGTGCGATGTTGGCCGAGGGTGTTCAAACGATGGCGACATGTTGGGCAATGGTTATAAAGATGATGAGTTTTAATCCCGATGATTAAATGAAATGATGAATTTAACAGCAATCAAACGGGCATACTCGGAATGAATTCCGAGGGCTCCTGAAGGCCTGGCCTATGCAAACGATAAATGTTGGACGATCTGACATGCTGAAAATTGGGGAGTGGCCAAATGATATCAAACATCCATTCAACATGCCGAGAAAGAGAAATTGAAGCGTTGGGTATCAGTGTTATTTGTGCTCAAGGCTTGACGGGCTTGAAAAAACTGAGAATAGAGCGAGAAAACGAGGGAAAACAAGAGAGTGGATTCGAAGGCGACAAGAGAGCCGTTATTTTTAGCAATATTGCCTTTATAAGAGCGATCACTGTGGCCTCATGTGCCATATTTTAGTTTTTATTGTCCCAACGCAATTTCTTTTTTACAAGAATCAGTCTTAAAAGGCAAAGCGAAATTTCTTACTGTTGGTTCAAAATTACTAAGGAGCTCAAAGAGCACGCGCCAAATTTGATGAAAACATTCTTCTACTAATGTTGCTTCTTTTAAACACGTGCTTCTTAATTTCTAGGCATTTCACGTGAAAAACATGACGGAATGTCAGAGAATTTGGGATAACGTGGTAATGTCCAATCATGGACGAGAAGCAGAATTCTGGCTTGAGTATGCAAATGTTTTAAGGTCAGTGTTATTATGTTTGTCGGTTGTATTCACCTGTTTGTTAGAGGTGTCTAAAATGTGAAATGGAATCGCTGTAACGATGGCCAACGATGGCTAACGCTGGAAACTTTAGCTTTTGCGAGATGTAAATGCAATGCTCTCGTTGGAAAATACAGTTGACAATAAGTTTTAGAGCTTCACTCCCCAAAGAATACAGAAAATCATAGGTCCAACTAGAATAGTGTTTATGATTTCTAAAACTCGCGCGGAGGTTACTACCACGATGAGGTGACATATCCCGTGACCAACGCCACTTATGTGTCCACTTGTCGTTTGCAGGTGTTGTCGGGACATAAAGAAGTGTCGAAAGATCCTTCAGAGAGCAGTTCAGTCCGCTAGTGATAACCCGGAAATGGTGATCCAAGCTCTTCTCAGTTTTGAGCGCGAGGAAGGTAAGTGGTTATCTGGTGAATAGTGACCACTTTGACGATGGCGTTGACGATGACGATGAGGATGACGATGAGGATGACGACGACGATGACGACGATGATGATAATGACAACGGTGATGATGACGATGACGATGACGATGATGATGACGACGATGATGATGATGACGACGATGATGATGATGATGATGATGACGACGATGACGACGACGACGATGACGACGACGACGACGACGACGAAGACGACGGTGACGGTGATGATGATGATGACCAGGACGAGGAATTGACCAGTTACGTTACCACTCAGCTTGAGGGGCTTCTCAGGGCAAATGAAGCAAATAATAAAACTGAACATAGAGATAAGAGTACTAACTGGCGGGGGGGAGGGGGGGCAGACCAGAGGGTTATTTACAAGCGCAGACGAAGAGCTGAACCTAGGACTACCCAGAGCAACTCCAACTAGTGTCCAGAACGGAACTTAAAGCAGGGACCTCCTGATTTCAAGTCCGGTGCGCCGCCCAGTCCGGCGGCCACGCCACCACCATTGCTAATGCTAATGGGAGGCCCGAGCTTTCCGGAACTTAACACGCACGTTTAAACCCATAGCTGTTGGTTTCAATATTTGTCGTTTTTGCCTCAAAGGGACTTTGGAAGATTGGGACGCAGCATTCTCGAGATGTCGTGTGCAGCTCTTAAGAGTCAACGAGCGAAGACAGAAGGTAATCGGTAAAGCTGTTTGCCCTGAGTTTTTGTGGGTAGAGTCTTTCTTTCTTTGCTCGCCACTCTTTCTTTTCACTGGATCATTTGTTGTTGATTTTCGTGTTTGTCGTGTAAGGCTGCTGAAAAAGAAAGCGCTCGTGCAAAAGCCGAAGAAGAAGCTCAAGAGAAAAGAAAACTTGCAAATGCCGAGAGAAAAGCTGCCAAGAAAGAGGAACAGAAAAAAGCTAAGATGGAAATGAAGAAAAGAAAGGTGAACTTTTCTTTTTTTTTTAACTATTTGACACCAAAACGACTCGAACACCACACCCTTTAGCAACGCAAGGAGTTCATTGTTAGCTTGTAAGAAACAGTGGGGTTTAACTTCACCCCCCCCCCCCCGCCTTCCACTCCGAATTTCGAAGTATCGTGGTTTGCCTGGCCCGTTTAAGTTGTCCATTCGCTTTATTTGTTAGGAGAGTTCAAGGCCTTTTAAACACCCTGCCGTCTTGGTTGCTGTAAATACTGTCGCGTTTTAAATTGACAACGGTTACTAGTGCTGCATTGAACTACAGGGTAGTAGTCTCAACTATGAGGAGATTTCTATTTCTTGTGTGTCTCCGTATTAGGCGTCTGACCAAGGCGTTGCTTCAAACAAGAATAACAAGCGTGAACAAAGCGATGAACATTCCGTGGAACCAGCTGCCAAGAAACCACATGGTGAGATTTTGGTTTTCTCGGTCAGTAATTGTCACCATCAGCGTTTCAGCGCTTAACGCGGCTCTGAATCTGAAACCTCTGGGTGACATCCTTAAGTCTGACCTCTCGTTTTCAATATGCTACTCAGCATTGCATTGCCGTGGTACGGTATAATATGCTGCATAAAATGAAAGTGATGTTCTTCGCGATTCTATGGGTCCGCGGATGAACTCCTTAAGTTTGACAAAATAAGTTACTGAAGCCGCTGAGCAGAACTTTTCTGTGGTGCACAAGGTCGTCTACTTAGTGACTTTTTAAGTGTGTCGACTGAAATCCAGAAGTGCAATCCTTGGCAGGGCTGAACTCAGTGACGGCCGCGCTCCTGTGGTGCTGGCATATGGGTATTTCTGTGAGATAAGGCATTGTATACAATAAGCTCAATTTTACACGCGTTTTGATTGGTCGCCATGTATGATGTGTTGGAGGACAGACGCACAAATGACGTCACTGTTTACGTTTTTACCTCTTTATTGTATAAAACAAATACATTCCACGTTGCCGTGCGTCTGCTCAGTAACAGATCACCGAAGACGTCAAAATGTGGTATGAACATCAGTGACACTACGCTATCGCCTCATGTGCCACTTTTTTGTTCTTACCACATTTTGACGTCATCTGTGATCTATTACTGAACAGACACACAGCAACATGGAACCTATTTGTTAATTAGTATTTTTGCTTCTTTAGCAGAACTAAATTCCCTGTTGCTTTGCATCAGATTGTGCGCAACTTCAAAGCCTCTCTCGTTGGAAATCTTCGTACGAGGATAACTCTCAACGCAGTCACAATAAACGATCTCCTTTAATTGTCAAGATAAAAAGCGTTCACTTTATCGCCCTTTGCGTGTCGATACCTTGACACTTAATAAAGCCACAGTAGCAGTGAGTATAAAAGAACCTAAAGCATCACAAGCGCGCCCACAAAATGTGAGTGATCTTTGTGTTAATCAAAGTGACGACTTACCATCACTACTACTCAATCAGTTTCCGAAACAGTTTCAAAATAGTAACACCACAATCCCCTCCCCACCATCTGCCCCCCTCTCCTCCCCCAATCAGTGCAAAAGGAACGTTGTTGCCTTTAGTCTGCTGTCATCCCGGCTGACTGAGCGACTTAAGAGTTTCATTTAATTTTAGTTGACAAAGAAAGCCACGCTTCTGCAACAGTACAGGAACCAGCAGCGGCAGCAAAACTCGCACGTGACAGGTAAGTCGTGGATTTGATAAAAGGCTCTGTTTGCAATATTTTAAGGTGGAGGAACTCAAATTGTCAATGCCGACGCGTGTGTGGTTGGCACGAGTGCCGATGTGATGAAAAACTGCTGTTAAATGATTTCGAGGTCCCTTTGACCGTCTTAGTCCCTTTGGATTCGATTCTAAACTGTTTCTAGGTAACAACATAGGCATGCTGAATAAAGACTAGGCACGTTTTGTGCAAAGTCTGTTCATTCCTCCTTTTTCGAAGAGGTTAAAGGGACTCGCAGTGTGGGAAAGGTTTTCTCGTTGCTGCAAGTCCTTGGGTGCGCTTTTTCTTTTTGACTAACTCGGTATAATTACTTTCCATTTGTCTTTTTCAGCTCGAAAGATCCCAACACTGTATTTGTCAGCAACCTTTTATTTTCAGTTGATGAAGAGCGCCTGAAAGATACGTTCTCACCGGTACGAGGGACTTTTTGAAATTTGGAGATTTTGTTTTTTGACGGGAGGATAACTGGATTTCCTGGAGAAAAACGTCTTTGAGCAAAGTGGACAAGCAACAAACTTAATCCAACATATGACGCCGAGTCTGGAGAGGAACGCTAGCACTTTCTTGAAACGTCTGTAAAAGCAGGTTTATATCCCTCGATGCTCGTAGGATGTACCCCTCCTTTATTAGCCCTGCTTAACGTAGTACGAGTAAGAGTGCAACTTCAACTCAGTTGATCATTAAATTGATCACTCAAGCTGCAGTTCACAGTGAGTGTTTTGCCTACTAATTGCAGCTTGGTGAAGTAACTGAAGTTCGCTTGGTGAAAAACCAGACGGGAAGATCCAAAGGATTTGCTTACGTAGAATTTAAAAACGAGGTAAGTGAAAGCTCCCCACTTTCCGATGCGTGGCAGGCGTTCGACGCGGTTGAAGGGGAAGGGAGACTTTGGACGCGCGAGAAAGCGGAGGGAGGGAAAGAGGAACCTTTGATTGATTGATTGATTGATTGATTGATTGATTGATTGATTGATTGATTGATTGATTGTAGTCGTCAGTTAACGCGGCCCTGTCCATGGATCGCACCAACTTAGAAGGAAGGCCGATGTTCATATCCCCGTCAGTGGATAAATCCAAAAACCCAACCCAGTTCAAGGTTAGTCGCAGTTCTTTTGCTGACGGTTTCACTGACAACGGTTGTGAACTAATTATCGTGTTGGGCCGTCTAGGTGTGAATCATTCTCTCGGACCGGTTATTTTCGTTTGCTTTTAGTCGTCATTTTTTTAATCAGTGTCTCTCTTGTCTTCATAGTTTCCCACGTCATTGGATAAGAAAACATTATTTGTCTCCAATCTCCCATTCAGCATCAAAGAGTCGGACTTAGAGCCTTTGTTCAAGGAGGTAAGCTTCCCGTAAAACCTTTTCATTGCAAGCGAGGGATCTTCTAGGCTCGATTACCAGCCGCTGTTCGGGAAAATGAGCCCGCACTCATCCCCCCGAAGTAGCTACTTCGGGGGGATGAGTGCGGGCTCATTTTCCCGAACAGCGGCTGGTAATCGAGCCTAGGGATCTTCGGGAGGAAAAAGCACTGATCTTTAAAACGGTCCCAGTGCCCTGTTGGTTATACGGGCTGGGCTCAGTCTGGGCGTTTTAACTGCGACTCTTCAAATGAGAACCACTGCACAGACCTCTTCGGCTGTATTGTTCTATTGTGTTGTGAAAATTTTGAGTCTGGATAGAATCTTGAAGTGTGACCCTTGATATGAAACCCTGGAGTAAAACATTTCTCTTCACTGCAACAAGTGAAACTGTTATATGCAAGCCCAGGAATGATCAAAAGAACAGCAGATGGCTGTGTGTATCTCCGGCCGCCAACGTCGAACTTCACATGCCGAATCTAATGCAAATGAGAAAAATCTATTGTTCTCACTCATTTGCATTACATTCGGCACATGTGAAGTGCGACGTTTGAACCGGGCCTAAGTTTAGAATCAATAACGTAAAAGTGAGGGAAGTTCTGTCGTCAGAGGTCAGAATCCGGAGTTTTACGAAGTCTCGAAACTTCTGTGCTGTGTGTGCCTGGCATGCCAGGGCCGTAGCCAGAAAAAAATTATGACTGAGGCAATGTCCATTGTTAAATTCTCTTTCTAAGTATTTAGGGTGTTTATTTACGACTTTATTTAACAGAACACTTTGATCGCGGATTTAAAAAAAAAATGACTGAGGCAAGTGCCTCGGTTTGCCTCATACTGGCTACGGCCCTGTATGCGTATCTTAATAATACTGTTTTATTTCAGTATGGAAAAATAAAGCAGATTCGTCTAGTGAGTAACCGGGCCGGCAAACCCAAGGGATTTGGGTATATTGAGTATGAACAAGAGGTGAGAGAAGATGTTACTAAGGTAAAATAGCGCCGACTAATAAGCTCTGCGCTTATTGAAGTTCATGAGAAGACTAGCGATATTCAAGTTCGGTGCAAGGATGTAGT
Organism: Astreopora myriophthalma; assembly: GCA_014634185.1. Lineage (NCBI taxonomy): Eukaryota > Metazoa > Cnidaria > Anthozoa > Scleractinia > Acroporidae > Astreopora > Astreopora myriophthalma. The sequence continues at coordinate 2,883,247 of BLFK01000078.1, read as the reverse complement.
AGAAATGAGAAATAAAATGCTAAAAATCAAAACAATTACCACAATGACCTAAAGCACATGCTGGAATTTTCCAATGGTTGTTAAATCGCTTCCGAAAATTTTCTATAGAGTGTTTTCACATGACGTCAGGGCGGCCATGTTGGGGGAGTACAACAAAGAAAACGGCGGCCATGTTGGAAGAGTGAAATTTTCTTCTGGAAATTGAACGCTATTTTGCGAATTCTTCCTGTTGTTTCAGTATGCAAATCTCGCTGCTGGTCACATGAGCAAAAACACTCTATGTTTAGCCGCAAGTGATCGTTTCACTTTGCCAGCAAATGCTGAAACCTCAAGTTTCCACCTCATATCCAAATCATATCCAAATTCGTCATATACACATGACGTAATTAATGTTCAACTTGAACGGACGAAACGGTTGTGTTAGCGGACTGTTTCCAGGCTAAGGAATCCCAAATTTTCGTAACTTGCCCAGAAGAAGTGTGCTTCGCGAATATTGATGTCACGTGATGTCGTTTCTGTCTTTAACGTAACAAAGGCAACGTAAACTCTTTTCGATGACCACCGTCGCAGCCGAACAGATTCTAGCAATGCAAGATTTCAAATTAGTAGTTGAAATTCAATGCACTTCAAATTTTAATGTACTGGTATTCCTTTCATATCTTCCTCATCAGGCGGAGGCATCCGCCGCGATTGTAGCGCTGGATGGAACCCAGGTCGGAGACAGGCAGATCTCTGTTGCTTTGTCAAATCCCCCGAGCAGAAAAGCCAGGCAGCCTGGGACCGAAGAACAGCAGCGGCCGAAAGAGCAGCCGGGAAGGTAGGTACTCGTGACTTTCCAAAGGTGATGTTAATGTCCCGGATACATTGTTATCCCTCCAAAACTGTGTTAATTCCTATTTTCGCAAATTCATTGGGCATTGCGGCTGTTTTTCGATTCCTTTTGCCCTGGGCTGAACACACATTGCTTCAACGAGAAAAAAATCCTACAAATTCGTTTTCATTTCTCTTCGTGTTACAGCCGTGGCCGAGCTCGAACCCAGTTGCAACTCCTTCCCAGGTCTCTTCAGAAACCTGCATCCTCAGCGCCAGTCCCCTCGACAAACGGTTCGACTGCGCCGAGTGAGGAAAAGACTGCGGCTAAGAATGGCGCAGAGCCAAACCAAGGTCTTAACAATGACTATTTTAGAAGCCTTATGCAGAAGAAGAATTGAAACGTCAACCTGTGATTTTGTATGGTTCAACCCTTCTTATCGCTAGCGTAGTTGAAGAATTGTTTTAAGCCCAAATGATCCACTAACAATCTAAACTTGCAATGAAGAAAAGAGTACTCTATTGTTGCCGATTATTTCAGGTATTCAAGGGCCTTGTGTTTTTAGTGAATTCCTGTAATTATACTGATATATCAATAAACGTTTCTTCAACGTGAAGTAATTCTGAACGTTTCGTTCGTTGCTCATCCAGTCTTGCGTTGCTAAATTTTTAGAAATCCATAAATCGTCTGGCATCGCAACTGTTTTCAATAATAGCGG
>BLFK01000078.1:2856718-2879218 GCA_014634185.1 Astreopora myriophthalma | reverse complement strand
TTCAATGTTTTCCAAATTGCTGAATCACAATCGTGATTAAAACGTAATCGTCTTTGGCGGTCCCATGCGATTAGCTGTACAAAACAGCGGGCATTTTCAGTTGTTAGCTTTAGTCAGATGAAGACTAGGGGCTAATCGTGACTTATAATCCTGAAGTATTCAATGCTCTCAAGTATTTTTAAAATATCTGCGAGTGTAGCCTCAAAATCTTGATTCGGAGTGCAGCTTTTTCGCGGTTGTACATTGAACAAGGCCTGGCGAAGAACTGATGAAGTTCATTGAATATGATTTTCGTCTGTAATTTAATAAGGAAATATTTTGAGTCTGGTTTGAGTAGCTAAACAGTTAGTCGGGATGACCTTGATATGCTCAACAAAGGCGGGAGCGGTCAACGTGACAACATAGTACTGACGAAGATGCTGGCGGACAGGTTTCCTCACAGGTCAAATATCTTTCAAGATTCTTTGCATCGTACTGTAGCTGTTTAATGATTCAAACCATGTCTGTTTTTGCGATGAATTGGCAAACAACAATTCATTCCGTCAGAGGAAGAACCAAATTTATGCTCGACAACGATCTCTTCAGCGATGTGAAATTTGTGGTTAGTAAGAGCGATGACGAGAGTGAAAGCAAACAAGTGATTCCAGCTCACAAATTTGTGCTGTCGATTGGCAGTCCAGTGTTTGAGGCCATGTTTTACGGTGATCTAGCAGAAACTAGTGATTCTATTGAACTGCCCGACTGTGAATACGAGAGCGTGTTGGAAATGTTTCGTTACATGTACAGCGATGAAGTGAAGTTAAGCGGACGTAATGTAATGGGAGTGTTGTACTTGGCGAAGAAATACATGGTGCCGTCACTCGCTTATAAATGCACGGAATATTTGCAAGATATTTTAGATCCATCAAACGTTCTCGACATCCTCCCACCTGCAATTAAATATGAAGAGAAAAATTTGGAGGATAGCTGTTGGCGGGTCATCGATGAGCAAACGAAAGAGGTTGTGGAGGCAAGCAACGTATTCACGACAATTGATAAGTCCTTACTTGAAGCAATAGTCGTCCGGGACACTTTGAATATTAGAGAGGTTGACTTATTTTGCGCAGTTGATTTGTGGGCAAAACGGGACTGCGAAAGGCAAGGCTTAACAGCAAATGGGATAACGAAGAGGAAAGTTCTCGGAGAGCGACTTGTCAAATCCATACGCTTTCCAACGATGGAACAAGTCGACTTCGCCATTGTTACCTTGCTTAGACAGCAAAATCTTAACAGATGGAGAAATAGTAAGCGTCATTCAACACATGAATTCAGTGCTAAGTTGTCCCGTTGGATTCCCAGAAGTTAAGAGATCTGGCTTTATCGGCGACATTCAGCGATGTTGTCGATTTGGGTCAGTATCTTCACGCAATAGCTGGAAAAACGATTCCTCAAGGGATTGTATCACTGTTTTTGTCGACAGATATCTTAAGTTACATGGTGTCAGCTTATTTGGCACAGAAAACAACAGTTACTGGATCATTTTGCAAATTAAAAACGCCGAAAATAAATCCGTTTTGGCATCTAAGACCGGATGGTTTTCGTCCCAAATATTGCATAGCCAATACTGTGGTTTCGAGGTGTTGCTTAACACTGCTGTGCGCCTCAAAAGATGTACTCGTTATTCCATAGAAGCGTCTATAACTGGCTCTGATTCTTGCAGTGGCCAAAGTGGCTCCAAATCTGTGAAATGTCCAGCCGTAACAATCACTTTTGCCAATAGCAAGTACAGCGAAAGTGGAACCAGCGTTGAACGGGGACAGTTTCCTGAACTGTTGTACTGTGTCTAAACTGACGCGCGTCATAATATCTTCGAAATCATAGCAAATGGTTTTCCTTCAGCCAAAATTTTCATTAGTTACAAAGACCCACATGTCGAATGCACCATTTTCTTTGAAAACTTGTGTCAGCATGAAGCCTCGGGCAGCGCTCACAGCACTGTTGGCTAACCACGCCCTAGCCGGCATTGTTGCAGGCAGCCAACATGTTGGACGCGCTTGCACCCACGTTGGAAGTTGTTTGGTAATGTTTGCATTTGTTGGCAGTCGTTGTTCAGAAAAGTGCGAGAGCCTCTTCGAACGAAGACAAATGAGTGTTTCTTTAAGTATCCATCTTATCCGCTCGTCGTTTTCGGTACACAGTCTTCGATTGATCCCCAGTGGCCCTCGAAGTCTCGTGAAAATGGAATTAGAAAAAATCGCAAACCTGCGGGAATGCTAGAGAAATCGTGACGGGCGTGGACTTATCTGTCGGGGCACTGCTGGTAAAATTGCTATTCGAAACTGCCACTAATCGTTTGCTCTAGACATCGTACTTAAACTAGTTTGTGTCTTGTGTCTTGTTATTGTAAATGTATACTAATATGTCAACTGTATGAAATGTGTAAACTGTGTGTACAATGCTAATATGTATACAGGCCTCCGTTTAAACCAGCGTCGCTGAATTGGATTGCCTGTATAAATATCGCAAATAAATAAATAAATAAATAAATAAAGGCTTGCAAAATAAAGATGGTTTCTATGATCAAACACGTATTCGTTTCGTTTAACTGAAAACTACATGAGCCTGTCGCACGCCGGATGGGCTGCGCGCTAGGGGAGAGAGTATGCGCATGCTCCGATGGCCCATACTCGCTTAATTGGCGTCAGTTCTCTCCAGTTTCCTACGCGATTTTTGCCATTTTTCGTTATGAACGTTGCGTGATCTGCCAATTTTCCCCGGTTAAACAAATGCGCCTTCATTAGAGATTGGTTCTATAGGAAACACCCATTTTTTAAACTTCGAAATTAAGCCTGGTAGGAAACAGGATTAACATAAAACGCAATCCTGCTGGTTGAATGCGTAACATAGTACAGAGTAAATATATGGTGCGCCAGCTTGCTTTCTCTTGTTACAACTGAGTTACCACCAGTTTAAATTCCGTAACTCGGGGATTCTAAACCACGTTGCGAACAAATTTTAATGCCGCTTCGTTGCAAACGTATGAACCGTTTTCGATCATGGCTGTCGGAGAAAGTCAAAAACGAAAAGTTTTGTTTTGGTTATTGCTGAACTTTGTACATGGTGAGTAATGTGTTTGTTTTTTCTTTCCTTCATCGGACCCGGGTATTTAAGATTATGCATAGGAACCTCTGCTGCTATGTAGGAATAATACGCGCAGAACAGAAACCACGTTTTACGTAAAAAGAAAAGTAATACACGCTATGGTATAAGTCGGTCGTTAACAATCTTAAAAGGATATTCAACAGATTTATGGAAAGTGTGCTTAAGACCGTTATTCGTTTGTGGCTAAGGAGCAGCTGCTCACGGAGTAAATCGCATTCACGCGGTCATATCTTTCGTTCCGAGATACCGAACCCTTCCATCGACATTGGTGCTCAAAATTTACGCAAATAATCAGGATGGAAATTTTAGGCCTAAATATTAAATCATGCAGCTTGCCCTAGCACAAGTTGGTTAACTTACAAAATGTATCGGTACCAACTGGAAAACTAAAAACGAACAGAAATAACACGCTGATTTAGCCGATGGCCCGTAACTTCTGAAACATTCCAAATGGAATAGTCTGTACATTCAGTGTGCCAAGAGGAATTTCCGGGTTTTCCGTTTAAGTGGTAACGGACCCCTAAACACTTAGGCCACGATCGTTATAGTTAAACACCAAGGAATATCAAAACGAGTAACGGTGCAGGAGAGCACGCACATTCGCTTTAAAATTCAACGTTCGCCTAAAGCGACCTGGATTAGTCACTAATTAAAAGTAGCTGTCAAATTGGTGCCGGATGCGCTTACTTTGACTGAGGTCACAGAGGGGTATACTTTTCCCGATTAACTAGTTAAAATAATATGACACTACATTAGTTATTGAGTTAAACGCTGTGAAATGATGTTCCAAATTTCTTGCTTCAGCCCCCTTTACTGCGCTCTCTGAGGATGCAGCTTTTTGCCTCAAGCAATCAACGCATCGTAACACGATCCTCAGGGGTAGACTAGAGGCTGGCATGTACACTCCTTGGGAACCGCGCGATGCGGGTGAAATGACAGTCAATAGATGTACGGAGCATTGCTGTAAAAGCCCGGATACTGATAGGGTGTTTCTGCTGAACAGGTAATAATGCAGGCTCAGTTAGTGAGCAAGGAGCTGCCGTTGCATTGTTCATAAAGGTCCTTAGTGGGGTCGGTCCAAGCTGTACCGCAGTCAATTCATCAAAGCTGGTACTCAAGCTCAAGAGCTCTCTATGATAGGGGACACAATAAAACGTTCGTCCGGGACTGACTCGATAGTAAGGAGTGGTTAAGCGGCTGGATCCGAATTCGATACCCGCTTTGACCACCGACTGGATATGTCTTCGGTGGACCAATCTCGTACCCAGAGTCCTCGGGCTCTTTGGTCAGCGGGTGGGCGCCCGGAGAGACTCTGGGATAATGGACGCCATTTTTCCCACAAAATCTGGGACGGTTTCTTTAGAAGTTGTTAAGTAACAGCCAATCAAAAAATTCGAATTTTTTTCATTATCCCAGAGTCTCTCCTGGCGACAACCCGCTGACCAAAGAGCCTGAGGACTCTGGGTAAGAGATTGTCGGTGGACCGGAATTCAACTCCACTGCGTTTTAAAGATAACCAACTAGGCCCAGGGCCCAGTTGTTCGAAAGGTGGATAGCGCTATCCACTGGATAAATCACTATGCACTGGATACGTCAATGGGTTTTGCTGGTTCTTATCCGCTGGATAGCGATTTATCCGGTGGATAGCGTTATCCACCTTTTGAACAACCGACGCCAGTTGTTCGAAACAGGGTTAATGCTAATTCGGAATAAATAAATACCATGACAACCAATAGGATTCAATCGGACTTACACAGGGTTAGCGCGAACCCGGCTTTGGACAACTCGGCCCAGGTTGCCTCGTTACAGTTGTGTTTCTTGACGCCGTAATGCTTTTTGTTTGTTTGTCTTTTGTGAACTGTTACTTTCTATCCGCGGCCCCTCGAGCTTGAAGCTTTAAATATCGTGTATAATTAAAGGTTTTAAGCTACTTTACATTTTAAAGCTTTCATGAACCTCCGATCATTAGAACACAGAAACAGCCCCAAAGGAAAGAGTTCTAACTACTTTAAATCATCACACTTTAGGATTTCATCCAGAGACTCGGACGTCAAAATAACTTTGTACCTTGTACCGCAAAACAAACTGCAACACAAGAAGTGTTTTTTTTTTAACCAACTTGTACAGCCCTATACTCAAACAGTACCGTAGTAAGTGAAGTACTCCGGATTTGATACGAAAAGTTCAACCTTCAGGAATTTATGATCCCACGGACTGCAGGGAAGAGAGTGGCCTGTGCCTTCAGAAATAAGTTGTCGTAGCGAGGGCGCAGTCAAAAGCTGAGGGATTGGCGTGAGCGAATCCATGTTATTTCCGAGCAACCCAGTTTGCAGGCTAGGATGATGATAATTTCTTTACATAATACAGTAATTTTAATCTTTAGTTAATATTTGTTCCTTCATATCCTTGTTTTGTTTCTTTTCCTTTCTTTCCTTCCTTTTTTTTTTGTTGACAGCATTTGTTTCTGTGTGAAATGTCACTCGCTTCAATTGTGTTCCTTGGAGAAGATTACTCCGCCACATGGGTACAACCCAGTCGCTGTAACTGTTATGAAAAGTAAGTAATCACCCCGATTTTAAAAAAATTCTTCATAAGTGCTTGATATCCACTCACTCCAGCGCAACCTCGGGGCCCTGGGGACGAGGTTTTCACATAATGACATCCTGTACGATCACATCAATAAATTAATTTTCACATGTGCAAATGACAGGTTCTTTCTTTTCCATGAAAAATTACTGAGATTTTTTTTGTCTACTTCTTGCGTCATTTTATGTCATTTGCCAAATACCCTGTTAAAAATTTGGGTAATATACAAAATTTGTTGAGTGTGTCATTGTTAGTTAGCTTGCTGAGTATAAAGACAAGGACACTTTGAAATTAAAATCATGATTTGGGAGTCTCCACTTTCCGGCCGCAATTTTCTGCCTCAGAAACAAGACACTACTGTCTTGTTTTTTAGTGCTAATTCAATTCTTGGGAAACTCGGACTATACTGCAGTTTGTATCGTTTTCAAAAAAAAAAAAAAAGAGGCACTGATGCCTTTTTGGGGGGCTTTAATTTCATGCAATAATTTCGTCATTGGCTTTTTTACGCCATCTTCTTTACTTAACTATTATTTTTACTGATTCAACTTTTCAGTTTTTTAATCGATCAAGGTTCGACCACAATGTCATTCCCGACCCGTAGGAATATTTGTGCTTAGTTAGAAACTTCTAGATAAAATTTTGAAAGTTATTTGTTTGCGTTTGGTCATACCTTACCCTTTCGTTGTCATCACACTTTAACAATTAACGTGATTTTTTCCAGTTTTTTCTTCACATCTGATGAGTCAAATAAATAGTTGTACATATTTTGATAGAAATGCCAGATTTGTGACAAGATGGGGCTTATTTTACTCGGTCGACTTGGAAAACATTTTTCTGATGCGTACTTGAACGAGTTTTAGGAACTTCTCGGAATTAGAAACTGCTTATCCTGTAGCTCGATCGGCGATCGATTTTAACGGCGAAATTCTTCTCGCCTTTTCAAAAACATTGCACTTGAAAGAGATGAGATGCTAGGAGTTCAGCTTCGAGAATGGTGAGAAAGTTACTATGTTTTTTGAGAGAGTGACGCAGGTATACTCAGAAAAAAATCCGCGTCCTCCCGACAGGAGTCAAGCTATGAGATAGGTATGCCTGTGTCACCTTCTGCAAAAACTTTCTCGACATTGCACTTCTTTTGATTGTTGAGAAAACATCTGCATTAACTTAGGCATCCATGCACAAATCCTATTGGTCAATGAATAAATCACGACTTGGCGACCAACATTAAACTTGAATAACATTGCTAAATTTCCAAACATTTTGAGACTAAAGGAACAAATTATAGACGACTAGGAAGATAACGGTGTTGATAATGGATCGAAAATAGATAGGTTTTTTTCCCGGCTCTTCAATTTCATTGGTTGTGAAAGTACTTTTTAGGGCATTTATCAAAGTTAGGGTTCATTATTATCAAATATAATTTGGTTTACAAAAACATTAAAACATTTTAAGCTTGTTGAATGCTTCCTGTAGAGTGAAGAGGTAAAACCTCCGTATAAGCGTTGCAAATACATGGTAGGTAAACTTTATAAACTTTCGAGACTTGCATACATTTGGTTTAATACCGTGTAATACTGTATTACTGTCGTGAATTTTATCATATTGATGGTCCGTCAAAGACAGCATCTTCAAATTTAGCCGAAAAATTCAGTGATTAATAATATAGAGTACTGATATAAAACAGCTGTAGCCTTTACGATGCTCCATCTGTAACGATGTATAGTTCAATTTCAAAACAAGTCTTTGTTTACTTTTAACAAGTGGCATGGCAGAATTTTATATTAGACTAAACGAACTATATTATAGACTGTCTCAGATAAAAAGAAGTTTTAGTTTGGAGTTAACTTTGGAGAGGAAAGGAATTAGTTTAAAGGTTCTATTGTGCCGAAATTTTCGTGTCCTTAGTTCAAGTTTCAAGTCTCGACTAACCCGCATGTTCTTGTTGCTTTTTATAATCAATAGAATCAAATTAGTCGCCATTTCTTTCTCTCTTTCACACTTTTCGTGGCTCTTTTACGCTCGTTACCTTGGGAATTAAATAGTCTGCTGGAAGACCCCCTTTTCTCTTAAATAAGCTTTTGTCGGAGGCTTTTCGTTAAGGGTTCGTTCAAGTGTTTTGCCGGGAAAATAGGATTTAAAAGCTTAAGGGTGTAAACGTTCAGTATCCCTTCTCTCCCCACTTCGCTTCTAAAATAGCGATTCAAAGAACAGCAAAGAACCAGCATTTATACAAGGTGGAAAGTTACAATTCATATTAACCAAAACAAAAAAGCTTTACATAATTAATTACTGCCGTTGTTACTGCCCTTGGGGTTGGGAAAGGCCACTCATGCGCACAGGAACTGAACTTTTCGCGGGAAATCTCAGTTGAATTAAAACCGCTCTAAAAATAGCTCGGTCTGTGAAAACGCCGCACGGGACTTGCACCTGGCTGGTGATGCGAAGGACAGTGCCTGGACAAGCAGGGCGGTGTCAGTGTAGGATCACCCGAAACCAAAAGCTGAAAATCGGTGCGTCTAAGTCGTGGTGAGGAGACAAAACTTTGCCATTTCTCGGATGTTTGTCATGAAGAAGCTCTCTTCCCAACAGCAGCCATCATTCTTTTCATTGTCCTCTTGCTAAGTCACTAATTTAGCGGCTAGAGAAGTTGTTACATTCCCCATTTTAGGTAATGGTTCCCTTAGACTCGGCGATCACGCAGTAGTTGTTTTGTAAGGATTTCACACGAGTATTCTGCTTTCGTTTCAGTCGCGTTCGGTAGAAACCCGTGAACAATCACGACAATATGACGCATGCGCACACAGGGTCAACTGAAACCCGCACGAATTGTATTATGATCATTAATTCCAAACCCTTAAGGCATTCTTGTCCACTACATGTACACGAAGGCCAGGTGTGCTTCTTTCCGAGAACTTCTCTCCTGCAGCACCAGTTTAGAGACTTTGACTGACTTGCGCTCCTTCATTTTGTCATAATTTTTTAAATAGTGTAATTTCTAAATAGTGTACTTCAGTACTTTCCGAACGATCAGAAACAAGTACGAAAAAGCTTCCTCACGTCCTTGCCACACGACCATAGCTACCTCAACTAAACAGAAGTGATGCTATGTTTGTTTGTAAACAAATACATCTTTTTTCTTTATTTCAATCGTGTGACCCGTTATCGTCTGTTAACGAAATTCCCTTAAAATTCGAAGAAAACTTCAAATTTTGAGAAAAAAAAAACCGTGTTAAATTCAATTCGTCTAATTAGTTCTTGTCTTGTAGTCTGCATTTAACGATTGTGGGCATCCTGCTAATAACAAAAAATGGAGAAATGCAAAAGATCTCATGGTTATCTCGTTGATCTTATTCCCACTAAGAATGAGGAATATCTCGTGTGGATAGCGTGATGGGGAGCCCATTTCCCTTTGAATAGAACACACTAGTGACACATTTTTTTTCCATCTGCTGTTATTGATTACCCTGTTTGCGTCCTCTTCATAGACGGCGTAAATTAAAGGTTAGAGCATCCACAACAAAAACTCAACCGTTTATCGCCGATTTATCACCTGCACTTTTTCTCGATACACAAGTCGCAGTTATGCGAAGGAATTTGCGTTTTACTTGCAACGTAACGATCAATTACCCCTGTTTTGCATTGCTTAATTATCATAGTTTTCACGCGATCGAATGATTGCAGCTTATTAGCTTTTTCCATCATATAAACAACAGTTTCTAATTCGCATATCCCACAGGATTATAAATATTTCATCCGTGTTGTGGTAACTCGGGTGAGGTGACGCAAACAGCGGAATTAATTCTCCAATTTGATGGATACTCTTTCGCGTCAGTTTTCCGGACTGCGGTCAAACGTCTAAGGAATTTGCCTTGGTCTCCTTTTTTTTTCAGGCATTTCTAAGCTTGCTACAACTTCGAAACCTGTTTCGTATTCCAGGATTTTCACGAGGACCCAACAAGCCGAATCTAGTAGCCAAGTAAGTATATGAAAACTGCGTCGAAGTATTCGCTGAGCCCGAGAAAAGTGAACGAAATTAACGAGAAGGAAAGTTTTTTCAGACTTGAACGAAAGTTGAGAGTACTTATCCTTAAAAACTGGTGCATATGACGGAAACTGTGGAAAGCTGTCTGTACCGCGTTCGTTCTTGACTCAAACGCCACCTCTGACATTGCGCGTTTTAGTGCATTGCTTAACGGATACTTTTCTCTCGTGCAATTTGACTATGTAGTAGGGAGGCAGTGTTGTCTTGTAGAGTTAAAACAAAACAAAATTAACTTTTTCAACAGTACTCCCGTAGATTTTTGCTTCAGGTTGAAAATGAAGCCGAATTCACTCGGCTCGATTTTAATCAACCGAAACAATTAATTGATCCGGACATTGAAATTGATTGCACGATCCGCTGATTGTTCTGCGCCTGAGTTTTAAGAAGAACATAAGCATGTAAGGATATGAGGCCTAAAATGAATACACAATTGGTGGTAGATTTAAAATCCATGCCAAAGCATTTCTTATCACTTTGCATGACGTTGCATTTAGCGGAAAACACCACGTGTGCCAGCACGAATCTCGAAACGTTCTGAAAAGTGAAAGTTTATTGTCTTTCCTCGCTGCATGAAAGCGCAAGAAAACGTTTTTGGATGCAAAAGCTACCTCAACTATAGGGTTATCGTACACGAAATTTCTATTTCGGCCGCAACCGGTCACAATTTTATTGTTTTTCTTTCATGGGAGTTGAAGGAAAAATTACCTCGAGTAAGCGGCCCACGTTTGGTAAAGGGCCCCTCTTCAAATACCTCTTCTTTTTACAAAGAGAGAACAATTAAAGACAGTTATAAGTTTTTATCCTAAGTAGTTAGAACTATCACTTACTGTATTGTAAAGAGATCGATAAAGAAGATATTGTTCATTGTATATGGTTCGCTTTCTACCAAGAAGGAAGTATACATTATTCCATTGCTTTGACTGCAATACACGCGCTTTAGATTCATTTAACGCCATTGTCTCTTTATAACTCTTTGATTGTTCTAATTCCGTTGGAAAGCCCCTGAGCCGAGACCTGAATCCTGAAAGTTGACGCGATCTCTGATATCATGACATGTGCCTATCAAACTTTCACTTGAAAACTAACTTTGTTTTGATGTGCACTGATAAGGCAGTATCGTCTAGTTGTTACTCCCGTCGATTTTTCCGACTGCGTCTGATTGGGACACTGAGCGATCTTTGAGGGTCTTTCCCTTGACTGAGACTACTGCAGTTTAAACGCGCATGCTCTGCACGTACACCGCGCGCGAAAATGCGTGTTTATTTCAAATTTGAGATAAAATCTTCACTACTTTCGAGAGCAGCTGTTTCGGCTCATCCTCAAATTAAGTACATATCGTGTATGTAGTAGATATTAGGTGAATTTAAATATACTCAGGAGCCCCTAACCTCCACCAATGGGTTCGTACGCCAACACAGGAGTAGAAGGATCGAGCTATTTTTGGAACGACATTTCGCGCTCTAAGAAACAGAGACAGGCACCTTCATCCAGTTCATCCAATCAAATGGCTTAACATGACAGCGCTTGACAGCTCATTTTTTATGCCACGTATTTTTTGCACAGAGGAGAACGCTTGCAACCATAGCAACCACTTTTGTGGGAATTTAAAAAACTGAAAATAGCCTTATTTAGCCCTGTGCTGCTATAACATAAGGACGCCCCTACTCATCGGCTTCTAGTATATCGCAGTTTTTGGTCGTTTTGATGGGACTCTTGGTTATATGTAACACTATATAATGAATTGACGATCAGAATAAGCTTGACATTATTCCCGCAGAAGCAATCGTATTTCCTCAAGTTCAGTAGCAAAACTTCTTTCGGAAGCAAATTTGCCGCGTCTGTGTGGCTAAATTAGGGGCTTTAAGATCTACGACAGCGACGTCCATGAAGACGTCATTTAAAATTGCTAGTTTACGTTTTGCAAAGTTTTTCGTGACTATTCCAGTTCGTTCAACGTCTACAAACTATCCGAACTATCCAGGAACTGAATTGGGAGGAACTGTGTTCTTGTGCTATTGAAGCAAGATTTGTGTCCCCGACATGTGTCTTTCGATGCTGTAAACCAGGCGTAAAACAATTGTGTCTGCAACAAATTATTTTTCTTGCCATGTTTTCAAGGAAGTAAACCTCGATCCCAAAAGTTGAAATCGTTATGAACAACACCATTAAACGGTACCCAATCAAAAACCCTATACTTTGTATCTAAATCCGTAGAATTAAAACTTGCACCGCCTGGCACATCATGCTGGCAACAAGCTGCTGAGACAAAGGCACTCACCGACTAAGTATAGTTCAGTAACGTGGCCAGGAGTACTCTTTTTGTCTCGTATGAGGAGGCCTCTGATGCATCACTTGAGTAGGCCTTTTTTGGAGTTAATTTAAGCCAGCCCAATAAGCGCGACGTCTTTCTTGTGAAAGTTCAAGCGAGTTTACATTCATCTAAAAAGTAACACCTGGGCCCCAGGTAAAACTAATTACCATCACGAAAAATTAGCTCTTGGACTCGCTTTGCGAGAAAAAAGAGGCTGAAGTGAGCTTGGAAGTGAACTGTACCTCTGTTTTTTACCAGTCAACCACCGTCAGACTCGACGAAAAAGGAACAGAACAAGGAACAAAAAAACCCGAATATGTCACGACAAAATCCGCCGAGGCGACGAGTGATGGCGGACTCCAACGAAGAACTGGGGAAGACCACGGTAAGGTCGGGCGACAGTGAGGCCGTTCGTGTAAGTTTTCTGCGTTTTCTCTTTCTTTTCTAAATAGCTATTAACCTCTTATCGGCTAATGAAAGGTATCCTGGAATCCAGAACATATTTGCCAATAGAGTCCACTTACAATCCGGATTCCAGTTTGTTGGAGACTTGAATTCATGAACGTGCGATCCGGAAAATCTGACTCCAGGAGGCTGAAATACGACAATTTCAATTCCAAATCTGACAATTAACCGGCTAAAATCCGCAATCTAGTTTGTTGAAATCCTGAATCCAGGAGAGGGGAATCCAGAATTCAACAGAAAATCAGGAATCGAGGGTGTGGAATCGGGAATTTGAGACTCGATTTTTCCGGATTGCCTTAGACATCTAGCGGGCATCTATTACTGAATGTTTTTACAGAGCTGGCGAGTGTAAACTGACTTACATGATTGAAACGATAACGGTGTTTATTAATGATTCGTTATACTGGCTGCTTTTATATAAGCCTGAAATTGCACGATCCGTGGCAGCCTTGCATCAGTCTGACATTGATCTTTCCTTACCCTCTCCACCGGTGAACTGAGTAATGCATGATAGTTAACAACTATTCACCGAAGTGGAGGTGGTTAGTGGTGGATATTTACCAAGCCGCGAAGCTCTTTCTTTTGTTTTAGTATATACTAAAACAGTGAGATAATTTGAAACCATTCTGTAAAAAATATCATTCAACTTTGATTTTCAAGTGAACAAGTGAGGTTACGCAAAATTAATTTGCATTTGTAAACAAAACCTTTCTCATTGGTTTTCATCGATAAAATCCGGGTTAAAAACTTAAACCATTACCTTTAAACACGGCCAAACCAAATTTAGTCGCTTTCTTTGTGTTTTCAAGGACTGCTTCGTCGTTAATTTGAGTGATTTTTTCGCTTGTCACGGATGCAAACCGGGACGCCATTTTTTCCCGAAGTTGCTCGGAGGTAAATAGCAAAGGATATTCGGAGTTTGACTAGCCAATCAGAGCGCGCCTTCAACGCTATCCACTGTTTTAGTATATAATAATAAGGGGTAGTCATAGGAGTAACTTGTCGTATCCTCGGCGAGTTTTTTTCTAACCTTTCTAGCTTTATTTGTAACGGGATTACGGAGTGCCATTTTAGCAACTCTCTTGCATAAGCAAAACCGTTGAGAACACTTTGTCGACGCACAAATTTACAGTTACATTCCGTTAAACAGCAAGATATTTAACTTTAAATTCCTTCTCCCATCATCAATGAGCTTCGGTGCCGAATCGGAACACTGTGATCGAGGAGTTGTCTTAGCCATGGTTCGCACCAGTGATGAGTTTTTCTTTTGTCGGAATCTCATTTATGTGCCCTGAACTATGAGGGATAAATGCTCAAATGCTCGAATGCTTGAACAGGACCGGTTGTCGCCAGGTAACCATTAAATAATCTCTCTTTCGGGCTGTCTCTTCGATCCGCCGCTAAGCTTTGCAGATTGGTTTCTTAAGGTAATTATTTTGCTACCTCTCTTTTCCAACAGAAATTGTTTCGTTTGTTTTCTCGGAAGCACAGTCCACGGACGGCCCTTCTTGCTCGATACGCTGTCTGTTTCCTTCTTGGTGGTCTCGTTGGACTCATTCCTTATCTATTTCTCGCTATTGAACTTTGTAAAGGTTTGTTTGATTTGGTTTTGTCTCTCTTTCTCTCTCGGATCTGTGTGATTGCTCAAGAAACTCACTTCACTTAATTCTGGAACACAATCTTTTCCTAAAAGGGCTACATAGGTCATCACCAGCTTAATCATGATGCTGTCTTCAGTATTCCTTTCTTAACACGTCCTCTTTTAGGAAGTCGGTGCTCCGTAACCTTGCCTATGAATGGTAGAGAGGCTGGAGGTGACCTTGTTTTGATACACAACTTGCTCCTTTTCGTATGCTAGCTAACTAGTTTGCATTTGCACGAGAAGACAGCCTCGCTTATACTCATCGCTATTGGCCAGGCCCCACTGAGTTGTTCGAAGGGTGGATAGCGCTATCCACTGGATAAATCACCAGTATCCGCTGGATAACTCAATTGGATTTGCTAGCATTTATCCGCTGGATAGCGATTTATCCGGTGGATAGTGTTATCCACCTTTCGAACAACTGGGGCCAGGTTATTGAGCGCAAAATCTCTCTTAATTCGGAATCGTGGAGGAGCCTGGCAAAAAACTGCGGAATGGTTTCTTGATTAGAAGTTTCTTTTTTGGTCTTCAGCTTTGCTTTTTTTGACAATCTTAAACTAGTTTTTTTTTTACACTCGTACAAATGCATGAACAGAGCTTTCTTGACTGATTTTTTTTTTAAAAGATCGATCCCCATAAGCTTGAATATACTGTGCGAGAATCATGAATTTAGGAGAATGTATTAGTTCAAAATTTCAGAATAACTATAGTTTGTTTCTCATATCATTCATTGTGCTCACAGCTAATTTAGAAAGGAATGCTTATCTGCCCGTACCAAATGGATATTCTCAAACAAAAGACGGTCCTAAAATCCAAGACGTTACTTCTAACAGTGGAATAACCAGCCAGCCTTTAACTACAACAACTAATATCGGTATGTTAATGCAAAGTTTGGTGCTATTAACTAAAAGCTAGTATTAAGTTCACCGTAGTGACGAGCACCCACTTTATCGGCTGACGTACCTCGCAAAGTATCGGTCATTCCCAGAGCACTTCAGCCTCTTTTTCAACGCGAGTCTTATAAAATGACCTCAAAAACCAACACTTCGTTTGAGTTGATTAAATTTGCGGTGTTCCCGATTACTGCTCCAGTTCTAAATCCATTGACATTAAATAAAGTTCGCTGTTCTTGTCCTTGTCATTATTACTCAATAAACTATTCCTATTTTATTCTAAGATCCAGACCGAAGAGTTACGTTTTCTTTAAATTGTAAATGTGCAGACGCAACAATTTCGTCATTTTTGAATGGCATTTACTATTCCCAGCAAACAACTTAACGTTTTCATTTGTGTCTTGTGGCATAGAAATAGAAATATTTCTGTTCAACAGTTGTTGACGCTTCTTACTGTTTTTTTTCTTTTTTGACCGGATGGTCTTAGCTTGTACCAAGTTGCAAGTCTATCTTCCATGCGCAAGGACAAATTATTGCGCCGCATTTAGTATTTGCAGCCAGCAGCTGAACAAACTAAGAAACAACCCGTCCAAGATCCGTCAACAGCAATGATCGCGTTTGCTTAGTTGGTTTAATATAAAGAGGGGAACAAGGGGGATTATGCGTATAGAGCGGGAACCACACTGAAAAGTGCGTCTTTAAACACGCACTAAAGTATATAAATCGTCTATAGAATTTTCAGGTATATGCGTTATTCCAACCACCCGGTCGGAGTTGTTTCAAGCAAGCTTAGCGCTAAACGTGATTAAATGCCATGACAACCTATATCTTTTTAATTGGACTTAATCCAGGGTTAGCGCCAACCCTTCTTCGAACAACTGAGTAATGAAAATGTCCTATTTTGCTTTCTCCGGGCTACTTAAATCTCTCTGTTCTTGATACTTGGAACAATTTTGTGTCCCCTTCATTCTTACTCTAACCATAACTGTAAACTTTATAGAAAGATATGACTCCCGCGTTTAGTTCATTTGAGACCCATCAAACTACCACACATTTAGACCGCGCGTTTCGAGAAGACTTGTCCCAAAGAAGTGCAAAAGCGCGCACGCGAAAAATTTCAGAAATTTCAAATATAGGCCCACAGTGCGTGCAAGTGACTGCTGCTACAATTTGCAACCTGGCCAAAGTAACTATATTTCGGCGGCTCATTCTTTTTCTCTCGGCACGTTCCCTTATGATCATGCCGTCTTCTTCCAGTGCTGCTCAGAATACTAAGTGAATTTAAAAATTGCAGTGAAATGACCACTTCATGCGTGCGCTTTTAGCTTCCATGGAACAAAGTTTTCTAGAGTTCGTTCCAAACATTTGGGCAAAAAGTTGACCCATTCATTCTGGTTTTCGTTTGTATTCTGTGTTTTCCAAGGTGTGAACACCACTACGCCTAATATCAGTTCTACTGGTCCGACGACACCCCGTCCTACTCGACAAGTGACAACAGAGAAAAAAGGTAACACGAAACCCCGTAATAAATCCAATGAACTGTACTGTAGTATTTATCTCAAAGTTTGATCTCGCTTAGTCATTGTTGTTATCAGCCTCTGTTTCAGTAAACTTTTCTCGTTTTGGAAGTTTGTCACACATTAGTCACACAGTTAGCCCCTCAGTCAATCAATCTGTCAATCAGTGAGTGAGTGAGTTGGTGAGTCAGTCATGAAGACACAGACAGTCGGACAATCCAAGAGACAGACAGACAGTCAATCAACTAAAGGGTCCTTCGGTTCCTTCCGACAGCACATGAACTTAATTATTCGTTTATGGTGCCACTCAGATAGTCATTTCGACACCGCCTTTATCATTCAATGAGTCAGTCAGTAAGCTGGTAGATCAGTCATTTTGTCTGTCTATCAGTTCGCTTAGTTTCTTAGATTGTTAGCCCGTAATTTGTCAATGACCGAGAGCTCGGTTGGTTTGTTGACTGAGTTCCTGATAGTCGCTGCTAGCTTTCCCTTTCAAAGCCTCAGTCTGCTGTCACTTCAAACCTGATCATTTTTTTTCTTTTTACCAGCTGAAGGAACCGGAAATGACGACATCTCTCTCCAGTGCCCTGGATCGTTACAGGTCATTCGTGTCCGAGCATTCGGTATACCTGGAGACAGCCAAACCATCGAAGACTTCGACAAGCACTGTCAGGCTAACCTCGCAGAGATTGACAACACAAACGTGTGCATAGTAAGCTTGAAACGAGTGTATAAATCGAGCTACCCGCCTTTCATTAAGACCTTAGTGACGTTCACGTGTTCTTACACAGAGTTCGTCAGCTAGCAGTGATCAACAGAGAATAGCTCAGGGCATGGTAACTGACACACGTGATGAGCACGTGGGTGTGGAAAGGAGGACTCTACAATGAGCACACTTTCATTGGTGTGTGCTCGTGTACATAACCATCGTTACGCCAGCGTAAGATGATTAAAGACAACCTTTGGAGTAGTGTCACAGATATAAGTTTAGTTTTAAAGACAAGATTGGTAATAAAATCAGTTGAATCCAAGTTACGTCACCTAACTGTTACTCGAATCAATAAATCTCCAAATTAAAGAATAGGTCATAAATGTACGTATGGCGGAACGCTCTAAAATGGTACACGCCCTTTTCACCTTATTCTCAGTGAATGGCGGCTTTTTCGGGTTAAGGGATACAGAACAGACCTAAGCAAAGGTTGTGACTGGAGTGGATAATCCGAATTCAGGGGGTGCGTACAGTTTACGCAAACCACCAGGATGGACTTGAAATTTTAGGCGTAAATATTCAATGGTTCAGTTTGTCCTAACGAAAGCCGGATAACGTGTGAAATGTACTGAAAAGCCTAACCATATGATTAAACCGATGTTCTCTGATTTCTAAAACGTTTCAAATGGAATGGTGCGTATACCGTTTGACTTTTACTGAAACCGGAATTTTCAGAGTTTTCTTGCAAATGGTAAGGGCCCTAGGTTTCCGTTTCACTCAGGTTAACTTCACACCCCAAAACAAAATAAAGGCAAAACACAGAATACCATCTACGTTGAATCCGGGATAAGGCTATGACTGACCGGGAAAGCCAATCTCAGTACAGGCAAGTTGGAGCTGACAGAAACTCTAATTTTTAAGGTAAGTCAATTATAACTCATATCAGGGAATAAAAGCTGACCACTCCAAATGCATGTATGCTTGATCTAAGAAGTGTCAAACCTCAACTGAAAGCAAACATTTGCCGGTATCGGATAGATTGTTAATCTCAATCTCAATGTCCAAATAAGTTCAAGCCAAGAAAGCTTTCGAAAAATTATTGAATTGAAGTGAAGGGATCATCGCAGTTGCTGAAGCAACTTATGAGTAGTTGTAGAGAAGCCTGAAAGAAATCCAGGCTTCCCTTCCCTCCGTTCAAGCCTGGACTTTTTTCAGGCTTCTCTGCAACTGCTTAAGTTGCTTCAGTAACTGCGATGATCCCACTTCAATTCATTGCGTATGCGCAGTTCAACTATTTGAAAATTTCACAGTATTTCGCCATCACTCATTGAAAATCACGCCAGCTTGTGAGGATGGAGGGGGCGGTTTCTGGTTGTTTTGCACTTCTAAGAGCCATGTTAGACGAGGCAATTATTCTTGCAACTTGCGTTGCCAGTTGCAGCGAAATTTGCGGATGTAGCATCCCACTTTTGCAACTGGCAATGCAACAATATTGTGTTGCAAGTTGCACGAAATAGATTTGATTTCTACTTTTTGCAACGTTGCAAAACAAGTTGCTGCATGTAACATGGTTTAGCAACTAGCAACGCCATCGTTTCGTTCGTTTGAAGCATATATTTTCATTCTTTCCACAGGCAGCAAATACAATAATTTGAGAACGGTGGGGAAGGGAAGAGGTACTCTTTTAGGGGGGAAGGGAAGAGGTACTCTTGAAATCCTGACAGAGAAAACTCATTTCTTGGCTTCTAGTCCCTGCAGTCGGGGATGGGGATAAGGGCTGAACAATTCTCTAAATCTGCCACTGAAAATGTACCCATTCATTCCTGTACTCAAAGTTCAAAGAGGGAAAGAGACTTGGCATGTGTTGGAGAGAGTAACCAATCGAAACACTCCACCTGACATATCAGCTGTAGCACACAGGGTCAACAAAAAGATTAGTAATTAATACAACAATAATGATAATGATAATAATAATAATAATAATAATAATAATGATGTTGTCGATGATGATGATAACAAACTTTTCAAGACTGATACCGGTAGGTTCATAGCAAGTCCCTCAATAAACTCAGATGAACCAACTATCCATGGCCAAGAAAGTCACAATAGTTTTGCATAAAGACACTTTATTTTAAATTAGTTTTACTTGTTCACTCGACACACTGTTGCTTTGGGGGGTTCATCTTGACAATGAATAAATAGCGCAAAATATTTGTACGTAGACAATTGGGCAGCATGGAAAAATAGTCTGCTTTTAGAGATTATTGGAATCCAAAAAATGTTCTATGCGAATTTTGTCATTGCTGAATAATCTTTAAATTTACGCATTTATAAACAACAACAAGTTCACTGAACTTGAAAAACAAAGTAAACTCGCTCATATCAAAGGCTAACCTGTTTTAGTACGAGTTATTAATTTAAGAGCGAAAATTTAATCTTTCGGCAGGGTAAAATAAAAACTGAGATTTTCAAGTAACATTCTGTACATTCTCTCGTGTAACAATGCAAATAACTTTGAAATGAAATAAAACAATAAAATGCAACAATAACTGAATGTGAGAAAATGAAAGAAGGTAATTGCTGCGATGTACCTTCAAATGCTTTTCAATGACAAGAAAGTGACTTGGAACAATTTTGAAAACTGGAGCATATTGCATGGGAAGCATTTTAAAATCTCCCAAGTTAAGCTGCATTGTTTTTCCCAGAAAATATCCATATCAATCCCTTGCATTAGAAGTTATCAGAAAGTCTGGGGCGAGTGGTCTTGAAAATTCAAATTGTCAAGGACTGTAGCAGTTAAACTGGAATTTCTTGGGGGGAGGGGGGAGGGTGCAGGGTAAAATCCAAACTAAGCTTCTGTGGGGGTGGGGTGGAGCAATTGTATGGATATTTTCTGGCAGATCAGACGAACAGCTGAGAGTGTGACCATCTGAGGTTGAATTTTCAGTCTGTGTTTGTCACTGCAGTCAACAAAAAATGCCCAACTTTCTGTTTGTGACCTTAAAAATAACAAAAGGGTAAGCTGTGTTTTTTCCTAGTTGGTAGCCACTTAATTCTCCAGAAAACCTGAGCCAAAGTATTTTAACAAAGTCCTTTCTTGTTACTTTTCCTGAAAATGTCAAACAAAGTCTGTCACACACAAAAGACGAGACATGTTTGACCTAACTAGAATGTAACATACAACATGCAAGACTGCTACACTGTCATACCCTTCAAGTGTAATTATACAGCTTCAGCTAACACATTTAGACCACCGGTACTCTCAGATAAAAAACAGGATTCTGCACATTTATGTTGATTGCATATAAGGTCAGTATAATGATCAGCGAGAGAATTTCCCTGTCCGTAAACAAACGAGAGAACTTGAATTGCAGTTGTTGGGAACAATGAACGTTCTATTAACTATAGCTACAGTGTCAAACTTCCATAACTTTAGCGCAACGAGCCAGGGCCCAGTTGTTCAAGTTGCAGATTGAGCTAATTCTGAGTTAGTGTGAGGCTTTATTCCAATTTGAAGTTACCAACTGATTACAAAACATTTTTCAATAAGATTTTTGCCCTTCAGTTTCACCTTTGTTAACCTCAAATTACTTTTTTAATGGACTGCAGATTACAGCCTGGTAAATGAATGAAATCGCTGTTACTAATGTATTATCTTTTTATATTTCCATGTATTTACCTTTAGCTTGTTTATCTGTAGCTTTTAATGTCTTACTCATCAATTGACTTAGGTATTTTGAGATATTTATTTAGATATACCCACCCCGATTATTGGGTTGTGTACGTAATTAGGGCATGTTCAATTGACCCTATTCTGGAATAAGAATTAATGGAATAACCACTAAATTTTTCCTTGGAGGCAAGTTTAGGAGGATGTCTTTATAGCACTTTGTAAGGAAACGATGCTAAAAGTCTTGTTTGTATCCCGCTAACATCAAAATTGTCTTAACAGTGATTTTGTGACATAAACTTTAGTAGTCTTATTCCAGAATAAAGCCAATCAAATGCACCCTTAATTTTCTAATAACGATTTTTGAAAGCCATAAAAAGTTGTTCTTTTGCTTGACTTTTTTTCCTGAAGTAACGCAGACAAACTCAGAAAAAAGTCTGAGTGCTCTTTATGATTGCAAGTTTGGATTCTCTACCACTGAGATTTGCAAGATTCGTGGGAGCTACAGAAGGCCATTAAAGTGGCATTTAGTTACTGTCCTGCATACTGCCAGGACTAAAATGTGAATTAAAGAGTGAGGTCATTACAGGGAAATCTCGGACTGAGGCCTTGAGGTATTGACACAGCGATAGCGAGGTCAATACGTCAAGGCCGAGATCTGAGATTTCCCTTTAATGACCGAATGGACGAGGTCAATAAGTTATTTATTATATGGCCTTTTTAGCGCTGGAAAAGAAAAACGGGAAGCGTTTTTTAATATCCTTTTGCGCGCTCAAGAGGTCATTCGAGGTCATGCTCACTGAACCGAAACAAACCCGGCCATGCGATCGAAACCATAAGTGACATAAGAAACAGTTTCTTTGAAAATGAGACAAGTTTTGTCTTTATTACACCAAGATCTAGTGCAAATTTAAAAATTTTCATAATGCCCGTCATTACAAGAAAATCTTGCCTTCCTCGGCAGCCAATCAGAGCACACATACTATTGTAGCCATATAATAAATGTGCGTTATTGACCAAGCTTGTTCGGTCAAGATGGCTGGATATTGGCCTGGTTCTGTTTTTGCATTTCTATGCCCTCCATAAAAACAGAAAAAAAAAGAAGAACTTGGCCAATATCCAGCCATCTT
Organism: Astreopora myriophthalma; assembly: GCA_014634185.1. Taxonomy (NCBI): domain Eukaryota; kingdom Metazoa; phylum Cnidaria; class Anthozoa; order Scleractinia; family Acroporidae; genus Astreopora; species Astreopora myriophthalma. The sequence continues at coordinate 2,857,112 of BLFK01000078.1, read as the reverse complement.
GACTGAACAATATGGCTACTCCTCTCTTCTTGGTTTCCGTAAAACAAAACTGCTTTCATATTACTCTTTGTTTTAATTTTTGTATTCTCCAGGTTAGTCCCCACACCACCCACCCAGACTAGCTCTGCTATTTGCAGGTAGTGTGTCACTATGTAAAATGAAATGTCCTAATTAAATAAAACTGAAAAACTGAAAAAGGGGTTTCTGTTGCTAAATACATTCCCAAAACTCGTCTGTTTTCTTTGTTTTGACTGTCTTTTGCCACCTTTTGCAACTCCACTGCCGACATTGTCTAAAAGTTGCGAACTTTCTAAGTCCCCTTGATGAATGTTTTTGACCTCACGAGGGGAAAAAACAGGTCGTCCCTTGTGGGCAAAATTGGCCATCTTGCCTG
>BLFK01000078.1:2797646-2856584 GCA_014634185.1 Astreopora myriophthalma | reverse complement strand
AGCGCAACGAGCCAGGGCCCAGTTGTTCAAGTTGCAGATTGAGCTAATTCTGAGTTAGTGTGAGGCTTTATTCCAATTTGAAGTTACTAACTGATTACAAAACATTTTTCAATAAGATTTTTGCCCTTCAGTTTCACCTTTCTTAACCTCAAATTACTTTTTTAATGGACTGCAGATTACAGCCTGGTAAATGAATGAAATCGCTGTTACTAATGTATTATCTTTTTATATTTCCATGTATTTACCTTTAGCTTGTTTATCTGTAGCTTTTAATGTCTTACTCATCAATTGACTTAGGTATTTTTAGATATTTATTTAGATATACCCACCCCGATTATTGGGTTGTGTACGTAATTAGGGCACGTTCAATTGATCCTATTCTGGAATAAGAATTAATGGAATAACCACTAAATTTTTCCTTGGAGGCAAGTTTAGGAGGATGTCTTTATAGCACTTTGTCAGGAAACGATGCTAAAAGTCTTGTTTGTATCCCGGTAACGTCAAAATTGTCTTAACAGTGATTTTGTGACGTAAACTTTCATATTCTTATTCCAGAATAAAGCCAATCAAATGCACCCTTAATTTTCTAATAACGATTTTTGAAAGCCATAAAAAGTTGTTCTTTTGCTTGACTTTTTTTCCTGAAGTCACGCAGACAAACTCAGAAAAAAGTCTGAGTGCTCTTTATGGTTGCAAGTTTGGATTCTCTACCACCAAGATTTGCAAGATTCGTGGGAGCTACAGAAGGCCATTAAAGTGGCATTTAGTTACTGTCCTGCATACTGCCAGGACTAAAAAGTGAATTGGTAGCATTATGTAGCACTTATTAACCGAGAGTGAGGTCATTACAGGGAAATCTCGGACTGAGGCCTTGAGGTATTGACCCAGCGATAGCGAGGTCAATACGTCAAGGCCGAGATCTGAGATTTCCCTTTAATGACCGAATGGACAAGGTCAATAAGTTATTTATTATATGGCCTTTTTAGCACTGGAAAAGAAAAACGGGAAGCGTTTTTTAATATCCTTTTGCGCGCTCAAGAGGTCATTCGAGGTCATGCTCACTGAACCGAAACAAACCTGGCCATGCGATCGAAACCAGAAGTGACATAAGAAACAGTTTCTTTGAAAATGAGACAAGTTTTGTCTTTATTACACCAAGATCTAGTGCAAATTTAAAAATTTTCATAATGCCCGTCATTACAAGAAAATCTTGCCTTCCTCGGCAGCCAATCAGAGCACACATACTATTGTAGCCATATAATAAATGTGCGTTATTGACCAAGCTTGTTCGGTCAAGATGGCTGGATATTGGCCTGGTTCTGTCTTTGCATTTCTATGCCCTCCATAAAAACAGAAAAAAAAGAAGAACTTGGCCAATATCCAGCCATGACCGAACAATATGGCTACTCCTCTCTTCTTGGTTTCCGTAAAACAAAACTGCTTTCATATTACCTTTGTTTTAATTTTTGTATTCTCCAGGTTAGTCCCCACACCACCCACCCAGACTAGCTCTGCTATTTGCAGGTAGTGTGTCACTATGTAAAATGAAATGTCCTAATTAAATAAAACTGAAAAACTGAAAAAGGGGTTTCTGTTGCAAAATACATTCCCGAAACTCGTCTCTTTTCTTTGTTTTGACTGTCTTTTGCCACCTTTGCAACTCCACTGCCGACATTGTCTAAAAGTTGCGAAAGTCCCCTTGATGAATGTTTTTGACCTCACGAGGGGAAAAAACAGGTCGTCCCTTGTGGGCAAAATTGGCCATCTTGCCTGCTCGGGCGGGCAGCCAATCAGAGCATAGAGTTTGCTTCATCTTGCTCACTTGTGGAGCCTGTCATATAATGGTTGCAAGTATAATGAATGAGATGGTGAGTTTAAGGACCTTTCTGTAATCAGTTTTTGAAATAATAAATAAATATTGAATCCTCAATCCAATTTTAATTACACATTAGCTTAATAGGATTTTGAACAATTGGGCCCGGGTGTGAGAAATTTTCTTTCAACTAAAAGTTGATACATCAGTTGAAAGTTTTTTATCTGCAGGCATGAGACTCACACCAAACACCTGACAGTTGAAGGTATCAGTATGTCAAACAAATATTAAAATATTAGAAGGCTAAGATGCCCCTTACACTGTGACGTTAATAACAATTTGCAGTGTATTTTCATAAAAATACAATAAAATAGGATAATGTCTCATTGATATAAATTTAAATTAAATAGTTATACTACATGCCCATACTTGAATATGTAAATAGCAAAACCTCTATGCAATTTACATTAAGAAAACTTCCTCTGTGACAATAAATTCCTTTTAAAATAGTACCATCTATTGATAGTATTAACATATGACTTAACATCTTAACTCTAGCAAGAGCTTTAGGAAAAAAAAACAAACAAACAAAAATGATCTGTAGGCACTACTCAAATTTCAAACACATGCTTGAACACCACTATTTATGATTCAATGAAGGTCGAACCTGTACACATTGCTTTCCACAATCAGGGCTGTCAATGAGTTTTAGATGCAAGCCTCTCAATGGGGTCTATGGGAAAGCTTCTCTAGAAAGATTATTTTGAAATCCACACTATGGGATATGCCCATGTTTATAAATTTTCAAGCAGTATTTTCAGCCAAAAATTCATATGAAGTTAAGGCTACATTTGGAATGACATCAAAAGCAGACAGCTGAAATAGCACAGTAGCTGTTTTGGCCTACTACCTGCCCTTAATGACAGCACTACTGTAGTGGTATTTTATAAATCACCTTTTTGACACCCAAACATTAATGACCCACATATTATACTTATTATTGTGACCTATTAATGTTTAGCAACCAACATCTCCTGGCTGATGGGAAACCATTTTTCTTACACATCATTCATTTAGGGTGCATTCTTTTTGGACTATTCTGTCTATTCCCATTCCAGTTTAGGATTAACGGAATAATTAACAATTAGACCCGTAGCCCTTTCGGGCTATGGGTCAATAGCCCATGAGGCGAAGCCGAATGGGCTATTGCCCTGTGGCACTTGAGGGCGAAGGGTCTAATTGTTTTAGTATCACCCAACTAGTCAGACAGAAAAGGCAATGATAAAGTTAGCGAATGCAAGTTGAAGAAATATTTATTTGGGAATAAAACGAAAGAAAGCGTCATGCTTTTCGCTACTCGAGGACTATTACTAATAGTCATCTAGTAGCGTAGCCAATGAAAATGCAGGATTTGCATTAGTCCACTAGTTGGGTGATACTAACAGGAATTATAATATAAGCCGAGAAATTTCGGAGATTTGATTGGTTGATAGTATCGCCATTTCTGCATAATAGTGGTATAACAGCAAAAATGGTATAACAGCAGTGGTATAACAGCAAAAATTTCTCGGCTTCCATTGTAAACAAGCATGACTTGTACGTGGTATTTGGCAATAATACCGCCTCGTGATACTTCAAAATTCTCCAAATACCACTCGCCGCTTCGCGGCTCGTGGTATTTTGGACAATTTTGAAATAATTATCACTCGCGGTATTATTGCCAAATACCACTTACAGGTCATGCTATTACCTATACTAAGATTTTCAAAAAAATGCATATTCCAAAAACAGAATGGTTCTTGCAGAGGTGACCCGAGAACTAACACTTGGAATAGTCTGGACATAACCAGGGGTTTCAACAGAAGCCGGTTACCGGCGGTTCACTGCTGCCTGCTTTGCCTCTCAACGCCGGCTAGTTCGTCTTGATTTTCACTAAAAATCCTATCATAAACTTGACAAACTGCCACCTACAACAAGCTATCATGGCTATTTCAAAAGTTATTGAAACCCCTGCACAACGGAGACTAGCATTTGGCGGCCATGCACGATTTTGGTGCCAAAATAATCCCCAAAAGAAGTGTATTCTGTGTATTCCGAGTAAACCGTATTCAGTTTATTCAGTTCATTTTGCTATCGAGAGAAGAATAAATGGAATACTATTCCGTTCATTCAGAAAATGGAATGAGTCCCCCAAAACACGTAAACTGACTATTCTATTCTTATTTCAGAATAGTCCCCAAAATATGCACCCTTAGAAAGTTATGGTGGAATCGCCACAATTCTCAAGCTGCATGCACTATAATTATTGAATTCTAATTTTCTTGTGTGTTGCAAATAACTTAGTTTTTTAAAGTGCAGTTTAATTTTGCAGAATTTTTCATTTTGTAGATCATCCCCCCAACACAGGTAATTTGAAAAATGGAGCCACAAGGGAAGATACAATGTATTCGTCTCCTTACCAAAGAAAATTAGAGGCCCTGATCACTAGACAAGGTGCAAGTTTCAGCTGTCATCTGGATAAAGAATCCTACATGAGACCTTAATAATTATATATTATTTATGTCAATTACTTATTTTAAGTTATGGTTGTGACATCGGAGTGCCCGTATTTTCACTCTCATCCCTTGGTTGCTGTTTATTGTCATCAGGGCCATCAACATTCTGAGAGAACAATTTATCATCCTCCTTTATGCCATGTCGCGTCAACATATGCTTCTTCAGGTTGTGACCAATGATGAACTTACTGCCACAAAGTTGACACTGGTAAGGACGCTCACCAGTGTGACATCGAACATGTGCCTTCAGTACATTTGATCGCGCAAAAGTCTTTCCACAATAAACACACTTAAAGGGCTTGACCTTCTGGTGAATTGCAAGATGCTGGTTCAGATTGCCACTCAAGTTGAAGCCCCATCCACAAATCTTACAGATGTATGGTCGATCGCCAGAGTGTGAACGTTTGTGCCGCATCACTGAGATGGCAGAGTCAAACTGTTTATGGCAAATATCACAGCAATGTTCCTTGTTATCCTCATATTGATCATTGCAATGATGGTGAGAGCTGTCTGTTTGTTCTCTATGCTCTGGAGATGCACCGACAACATTGACCACATGTGGCATCAAAGCTGGTACCTGATGGACAGGAACTAAACTGCAATGTGCATCTTGAGAACTTGTTGGCATGACAACTGAATATCCCTCGGAATGATCGTGGTGCATTGCACCCTGGTATTCCAAATTGTCTCGCCGCTGAGGAAAATTAACTTGCTCCATATTCTGCACTGGTGAGGATTTTTCTGTCGTTTCAAAGACTTCATTTGGGTCTGTTTTAACCTGAACTGTGCTCCTCAGCAATACTATTGGAGTTGTGTCATGTGAACACTCCTTTTCCTCTCTAGCTCCTTGTGATCCATCGTTACTGATACTCTGCGAGGTATGCACCATGCTTGGGTGGCTGTGAGGAGGAGTGCTCTCCCCATTGACAAAGTTTGAATCAGAGTCATTTTCTCCCCCACTGGTCTCTCTAGAATCACTGTGGATGTCGATGATGGCTGGATGGTCTTCACTAACAGCTGGACTGGAGCCATTTGTTGAAGAACTTTCCAGAGCGGGGAAGTTAGAATAGCCAGCTGAGTCTTCAACTGAATTTCCATCACAGTTCTCCCTGTGCTGTGTTGATAACTCCATCTCCTCCGTTTCTTCCATTGCAACCGTGGCATTGCTATTTTCAGTGCTGTCACATAGACCTGGAGAATCAACAGATTCTGTGCATTGCGTAGCCTCGCTGGAGGCACCAAACGCTACTTGGTTGCTCCTGGATGCTATGTCTGTGACATGAGCACCATTGTCTCTCTGCAAGCCCATTCTATGAACAATGTACTTACCAGCAAGATCAGAGAGGTTGAAATTGGGGCCATGGTTTGGCAAATGTTTATGGGGAAAGGCATACTTTCGAGATGTTTTCTTGCGACGAGACGACGACAAAACACTTGGATGGGAAGGAAAAAAGCCATTGTCTCTTCTGGCCACCAGCAGTGATGAGATGCTACTAGTTTTTCTGTGATTTGCTAAACTTTTAAGATTACCTTCGGGTGAAACATTTACTGTTAGAGGAGTAGCATGGCTGACAGTTGGCCCAGTCGTTAAAGTGGTAGCAGATGCTTCCTGCGTGACCTCTCCTTGTGTTTTGGATTGAGATAATCTGGAGTGGACCAGCTTAGGGAGGTCTCTATTTTCTGCTGCATCGCCATTTGTGAGGTGAGTGTAATTTTCCAGGGAAGGTTCTGGATACAAAATTTAGAAGACAAGTCAGAGTTATTTTCTTGAATATAACGAACTGACAACCATATCCCTGGTGTACAAGCATGAGCCACCAAATGATAACATAAAGAAAAGCAATGAGTTCTACCTGGACAGGGAAATTACACTGTTTACGAAAACAAGGCCAGGAAAAAGTTGTCCATACTTGTAGTTAGCTGTTACACCTTATTTCATTTTCTGTTCTAGTTGTGAATGCCACTCTACTACCCCTTTACCCTCTTTTTGGATTAAGGATTTAAGGACTTTCAAAGACCCATCTCATTTTTCAAGGACTCCAGCACAAAAAAAACAATGTAATATTGTTTTTACATTTTCTCATTTCCTCCTTTTCTGGCAGTGGCATTTTGTTTTAGCTTACTTGGTTGGATGCTGCGAGCAACATATTTCAAGGACTTCCCACCACCAAACGCAATTTTCAATGATCTTTAAGGCCTTGGATTCTTCTTTTGAAATCTGAGGACTTTTAAGGCAGAGGCAAACCCTCTATATTAATCAAGATTTTGTTGTAAGCAAACTGTTCTCAGCTGCTTCAACAAAGATGGTTCTTAAACATTAATAATTATTTTCATGCCACATCAGCGTGCAAAGAAAGTCGTGTCCGACAGCCCGGGGCTAGTGGATTTTGCGATCGGGCTAGTGAATTCTGTGCTTAACTTGCCCGTCGGGCAAGCGAAGAAAGGAATAATTAATAATTATTTTTTCATTCTGCTCGTGAAAATTTTTTTCGGGCTAGTAAAAATGACTTTCGGGCTAGTAGATGTTGGTTACAGCTTGCCCTTTGGGCTTTGTAAAATTAATTTTCTTTGCACCCTGTACATGTAATTGTCCTCCAATGCAGTAGAGACTGGATTATAAAGGGAGCAGCTCGATGAGATCGGGCTGAAAGCATACCATAAACTACTGCTTATACAGTGTACAGACTCTATACCCTGGGCTTATGCGTCTTGGTAAGGCGTCACATTTGGGAGGGCTTATAAATGGAGTGGCTAATATCCAAGGGGGGCTTATAATCGGAATAGGAAAAAATGCTTCGAAACAAACTATAGAGTTAATAATTAAAAAGAAGTAATAAACTTAATGTTCTGCCATAATTTTTCAAATTTTCAGTTTGAAGTAGTACAGAGTTCCTAAAATGTGCTTCATATCTCTCAAAACAAGAAAAGCTAGAGGGGGGCTTATATTCAAGGGGGGAGAGGGTGGAGGCTTATAACTGGGTGTATTTTTTTGTTGACAGGTAGATGGGCCTATAACCAGAGGGGCTTATAAGTGGCAGTTTATTTATCGTACATCATAATTAAATGGCACCGCTGGCTGTTGCTATATGGAATAATTTTTCAAATTTTCTGTTTGAAGTAGTACAGAGTTCCTAAAATGTGCTTCATATCTCTCAAAACAAGAAAAGCTAGAGGGGGGCTTATATTCAAGGGGGGAGGGGGTGGAGGCTTATAACTGGGTGTATTTTTTTGTTTACAGGCAGATGGGCCTATAACCAGAGAGGCTTATAAGTGGCAGTTTACCGTACATCATAAGTGGCACTGCTGGCTGTTGCTATATGGTCCATTGTTGAGAGACGAAAACCGGAGGACCAGGAGAAGAACCCTCGGGTCAGATCTGTGATTGACTTCAATAACCACATTTGAACCTGAGTTATAACACAGCCTGAAAACCCCTGTGCCCCATCAAAGCCTTTTTCCCCTTCCTTCAATCCAGTAACAAGAGTAATAAATATTAATGCTCATCTTACCATGTGTGATGATTTCATATTTGGCTTCCTCGAGAGAAGATTGGTCTAATGTCAGCAGACAGGGCAACGGATCATTGGTTTCTGGTCTCAGTGCTATCACAGTCCCCTTGTTTCTGGGGTCAGCTTGATAGAGCAGTTTGATGACACTCAAAGTTGTCCCTTGTTGAACTCTGAGAACTGGCTGGCCATTCTTGAAAAGTAAAACCTGTGAAAAAGAGTGAGAGAGTGAGAGAGAGAGAGAGAGAGAGAGGGAGAGGGAGAGAGAGAGAGAGGTGTTTATTCAAGGCATTCATTAACCTTCTAACTTGTCCATCAAGCAGTTCAGCACAAACAAGTGAAGAGACAAATGTTATGTGTGCCATGTAAATCGTTTGAACCCAGGAGTCATAATTATTATAACTTGATGAAGTAACATTGAACTTTGGGTGAGTTTAGTCCTGTCGAGGAATGTTGATAACACTGATATAAAAAACAGTCGTACTCAGGACCATATTCACCTGAGCAATCTTAAAACATTAACTCAACCAAGTACGTTAAGGTTCACAAAGCAACCAGGTGACAATCGAACATAGTTCGGTGCTATCCTGGTTTGAAGATTTAATGAACACAACGTGAAAAGTTACAATTCACAAACCATTAAATAATGGAACCAGAGTAGCTTCAAGCTATGTCTTATCAACTCAACCAACCGAAACAAAATTCTTTTGCTTTAGATAATCATCTTCTGTTTAAAAATTCAGAAACTTGCATCTTTAAATTTTGTCAGTAATATTTTTGTTTCAATAATATTTTGAGGCACAATTTTCACCATGGTTTGAAGACACCAATGTACTACAACTGAAAGATGTGCAAGTATGCATGTCATTTATGGCTCAAAGATGGGAACTGAAAAGGAGCTGAGCCTCTTCTACCAGAAGTTTCAGATTATAGGGATGTGTCACAGTAGTACCCCTCTTTTCCGGCCAAAAATGATAGCTTAACCCTTAAGTCCTCAAGAGGTCCCCAAAGGAAGAGTAAAATTATTTGGCATTAGCCAGAGTAAAATCTCCTGAAGTCACTATTGGGAGTTAAAGGGTTAATGGGGACCTGGTTTTTGAACAGACAGAAGTTGTTAATATCCCTTTACTCTTGCATAAAATACACTTGCAAATCTTAGACAATGATGTCAAATGACATTTTCAAGGGAAAGTTCTTCGAAGTTATTTTTGGTTGTTTCTTCAAGATTTTATATTTTTTCCCGGGGCCAGAACAGTGTAAGCATTTTAAAAAGTGGCTGATTAATTTATTCAATGCTACATCCCTAATATAAAGTTAATAATAATGGGTCAATAATGGAGAGACAGCTGACAGTGATGGTTACAGGACAAATTAAATGCAAGGCAGTTAGCTTACTTGAATGACTTGTGTTACCCTGTAGTTCACTTTAAAAAGTGAAAAAAATTAGGGAGGGGTATCAAAATTAATTGGATAAAATTAATATTACACGATAAGTAAGTATATGATCGTCTTGTTTTGCACCACAATCTATTTCGCATGATGGTCTGCGAAAATTAATAACTTACAACAATTCATCAAATAAATAAATTGAGGTGATGCAATTTGTAACGTTACAGTATCAACATCAGCTGATAAGACTTCCTCGGAATTAACAGTTTACATTTACGGTTACGACAATATCAATGACTAAAAAATTAGGTCTTGCAACTTCATCGACCATCATAGCAACTGAACGTTCTTACAGAGTTAAACATAAATTCCAATAACAAAGTTAGCAATTCTCCTCTTCCCTTCGGTTTATGGATTCTTTTTCCTTTCATCGCGAAAGGAACTAAAATATGACGACTTTTAACTAACTTCAAGTGAAAAGTTAGTTTGTTCACAAAAACGAAAAGTAGAACTTTTGTTTTACTTGAGCTCGACTCGTTTAACTCTAGGGATTATGTGTTTTTGTACGAACTGAATAAGATAACCAAAAACCGAAACAAGCCACGCTATTTTAATACTCCTGAACAAAGAGTCTGGGGAATGACAACTTGACAGACGGGGGAAGAATAAAGCTTAAGTTCAAACTGAAGTTTCACAAAATAACAAAAACACGCGATGGTATATGGTCAAAATTGGCAGCAATCGAAACGAAATTCTAAGTCAACAGTTTCTTTGACTCGCTAAAAGGAACTCAAAGAAAACGTGTGAGCACGTCTGATCATAATGACAAGATGATTTACGCGAATACGCATTTTCAGTTTGTGAATGGAAAACGTGACCACTGTCATTAAAATTGGTAAATGAAGGTACGCCAACGTTTTGAACCACTAGAAAACCGTAGATGCTAAATACACAAGGGAAAAATATTTGTCCTAAAGATATAAGTAAAATCGTGACTTTTACCTCATTTTTTCGAACTTGAATACGCGCTAACTCCGACGCCATGTTAGAATATAAAGTGAACAAAACATTTCCCACAATCCCACGAAAAGTCTTTTTTCCCGGTCTTTGTCAATGACTAGACAAAATAAATTCAGCGGAGAGGGGTAGATGGAACAAATTAAACAGAACATTAATAACAACCGAGTTACTAAAAGGCAAAATTTTAAAACTTCTAAGAATTCCTTCATTGAAATATATTTAAGCACGATGGTCTTCCCAAATTTCACGACATGAATAAAAGGGAGAAAGTTATGAAGTTTGGACTAACGCCACCCTAGGGAGGATGAAGTTGACTCTTCCTCGTCAGTTAGAGAATTTTTGTAAACATGTCTTTCTTTTCTGAAGCAACTAACCGGTTTTTGCAGATTCCTGAGGACGGTAGAATCGAAACAAAACCATTCCTAGACGCAGCAAGTCAAGTAGTGCCCTTTTTTGGTGAGAAAAGTTTCTTTTTTGTAGTTTAATATCGAAATGAAAACGACAGTTTCTTCGAACATCCATATTCATTGTGGTGTCGTGGCACTTTTTTTGATTTGCACATGTGGCCCAGACTTTATTTCACTCGGCCATCAGGCCATATAACCTTATGCTTCGACGTTTTGTCCATTTCTACATTATCTTTTGTTAAGAAATGAAAACAGTTTGCTTTGATCTGTTGTGTTGATTGAGTACATGTAATACTCAATCTGCATAATTCGATCAAGATGCATGCATGAGTCAGCAGTGGATGACACGAGCTTTTACTCAAAATGCAATACGTTTATGAGTTTACCTCCGCATTATCTTCCCCTGTTCCCTCCCCTTGCAGGCTGCATCTTCTGGCATTTCTTTCCAAATCAACGAGTGTAGTGCACACGATCATGATACTGTGGTTGACACTGTACGATATAACACTGAGCCCCCATCCACATGTATTTAAATCTGTGATTTTTGTCTCTGATTTAGCAAAAAAATATATGCACATCCACATGTAGCGAGAGAAGCAAGAAAAATGAGGAGGGACTGTCCCCCCCCCCCCATTTTTCTCACTTTGCTCCCCCTCCCCTTCCCCAGTTACATCTGCTTCACAGGCTAACTAATGGCCCAATTACGTTAACCAACCCGGTTCGCCAAGATGACTTTCAGCCCAGTATTACATGACAAGAGCGAGCTTGGCATGAGATAAATCTAGAATATGTCATGTGAAAAAAGATAGCAGCAAAAACAAGAATTTCAGAGACACTTCTTTCACAAAACTAATATTAAAATTCACTATTTTACAGTTTAAAGCAGCAGGTTTTCTATCTTATATTAATAATAGTAATAATAACGATAATAATAATATTCATAATAATATTAATAATAATAATAAAAAATTATGCTTTATTGACTAATGACCAATTGGTGGAGAATGTTGCTCTAAATTAGGAATAGAGTGGTCAGAAATTGCTAGGCTGTTAAACTCGATTACATGGAGAAATTTAAGCTTGGCTTGCCAAGATCCCGGCTTCGCAATACCGAGGTGTTGGCTAACCAGGCTGGACCATTTGTCATGTAATAGCAAAACTGAGTTTTATCGAGTTCCCATTCCTGTACTCATACTCCTTCTCGTTATGGTTTATGGTTATCATTATTAATGTTATTGTTGTTATTATTATTAGTGGTATTAATCCTTCCTCCATATTAAGATCTAAACTATAATTAGTTGCTTTTTAGATGTTCTGGGACCCACAGCATTTGCACCTGTTAAATCAGACATCAATGGTAACATAAAGGTACTGTGCTGTTTCTTTAAATTATTAATTTTCTTTATCAGTGTCCCATGGAGAAGGGGGAACTTGAACCATTTTGTTCTGAAATGAGGTATAGATTTCACTTATTTTGGTCTGAAATAGGGTCATATTTGTGCATTTTGGTCTGGGATTGTTTGAACCAAAACCTTTCCTTGTCTGAAATAGGGAATTGGATTCTGATTGTGAAAAGTGGGCAAATGCCTAGCTGCTGGAGAATTCTACCATCCCCAAGCCGTAATGAAATCCCTGTCAAACTGTTTTAGAGTTTTACTGACAAAAATGGGTCAATGAGTGTGAAAACCCCCACTCAAAATCCCAAGAAAGACCTGTAAACTTCCACCCTGTAAATGGATTTTCTCTGGTAATTTATTCAGAAACTCAGAGACAAATATGCTCAGGATCCAGAGAAATTCAAAACACTGCAAGATATTGTGGAAAGTGAAATAGCGGCAGGGACAACTCTTGCAAAGAATTCTGCCACAGATGCCTTGCTTTGGCTTAAGAGGTTAGTCACCTTATTGAATTATCACTGTCGTCATCTGGGCAGCCTCAGCCAAGCTGAATGCCTTGTTGCAGTTTAGAGGACCATGCGCTGGTTAACCAACAATGTGTTGGTTAGTGTAAGATAGCATTATTGTTCTTGAATCCAAAGCTGGGACCAAATGATGACACAATTTCTTGAGAGTTGACTCTCGTTAGAGTTGAGCATGAGTTTACTTCAGCTCTCCAGATTTGGCTTAAGCAAGCCAGTCGGAGAGAGTTTGTGAGAGTTTACCAAGTGTTGATGCAGTTTATTTATTTCATAGCAATGTTGGGCATAACGTATTATTTTTGATGAACGTGCTGCACATTTATAGCATCCATGGGGCCTCAAAACATTAATGTATTGGCCAAAAAAGAGAAAACCCTTGTTGAACCTCTTGGAAAAATTGAGCAGTTTCAAATTTGATGAGAGTGCTCAAAAGTTGCAGTCTGAGAGTCACTGATAGCCCGTAAGAGTTTCAGACCATTAATGAGAGTGACAATCTAAACTCTCATCCTTGTTTTCACTAAACCTGGAACTATAATTAATGTAAAACAATACCAACTCTTGTTTACACTATAAAACAATCTGAAATGTTTTTGTTATTCAAAGTTCTGATTTTCTCCAACTTACAGGGCTTTGCAGTTCATAATAATTTTTCTGAAGGAAGTTCTTACTGGAGAGGAAGATCTTGTGAAATGTGCTAAGAATGCCTATGAGGGCTCATTAAAGCGATTTCACGGCTGGATTGTGCAAGGAATTTTCTCTGTGAGTTTCTTTCAGTGAATTTTCTACATGTACCCTGCATGACATGTTTTCTCACATTTAAAATCGCAGCCAATTTCCACCGAACCAAATGCACTAAAATTACGGGGTGAACATCCCCATGCTATATGCCAAAAATTAGGGCACTCCGATGAAAAGAAGCAAAAAAAAATTGTTGCTTGTATTTTCATGTTTTATTGCTCTTGTGCCCCTTCCCCAGGGTCCAGAAAATTTTTTTCCCTTCATTATTTTGTTCACATCACTTAGGATAGGTAACTCCATAACTTAATTTCCCTGTATTGCATGAAATCTGGATGCAAATTTCGCAAAATGACCAAACGCACTAAAAATGTCAGTTGGGACGTTTTTGCTCTGAGATCTTCAATAATTATTTTGAATATGAATGTTGAAAAGCAAACCGGAGGTAGCAGGATGTGGGTGAAGGAAACACACTTTTTTCATTTGTCTTTAATTCAGATTTAACTGCATGTAAATAACCCTCATCAGACAAATCATGCTGATGATTTAGTATTAAACTAGTCATAATGTCATAATAAGGTTATTTAGAAGTTTCTGATTGCTGAAAATAATTTTGTCTCTTAGATGGCTATGAAAGCAGTGCCATATCGCAAGGACTTCATGGACAAACTGGGCCGTGGAAAAGTAGATGAGCAAACTGTTCTCGCAGAAATGAAGGACTGCGTAGATCTCTTGTCTGCAAATGTTGATGTTGTTGAGGAATTTTATCAGAAAAATAACTTGGATAATTCACAGAAGGTTTAAGCATTAGGCAGAAATTGTGCAATTTAAGTTTAGAAAATTAAATATGTGGTTCTAGAGAATATCCATACTTCTCTCACAAAAGGAATTTCAGACTGCTCTCCACCTGTCCAACCCACCCACTTGAAATCATGGTTTTGGCTCCTATACATAGGAATTTTGCACTTCTCACCCCTCCCCACTGGAATGTCCATATTGGCTTTCGTGTGGGAAGTATAGATATTTCTTGAACTGTAACTAATGAAATTTTGGGATTTAAAAATTGCCACAACCTACAGGGTCATGGGATGTACGGGCACTGTAAGTTAAAATGGGAAGCATAAAATGGAAAATGTAAGAATCAATATTATTTATTTTTGAAAATTCCAAGTGGTGTGCAGGACATGCCTTGTATCAACCTTAAAAACTGTTAAAAGCTTCTAGCTAATTGGGCATCCCGTTTAGATATTAGGACTCATTCACATCTATCGTTTTCGTTTGAAAAGGTAACTTTTTCTTTACGGAATGGCAAATAGCTATGTATACTCTCCTTAAATTGCTGAACTATACTAGTGATTAATTTTCTGTTTTTGCATTCTCGATGCTCACTGAAATATTATGCCACGAACGCTGTAACGCAGATTACATTTGGTATCCGTAATATGATGAGCTTCTTTTTACTTTGTCCTTTTTTGCATAGCTCTATCCGATGAGAACTGGCTATTCGGCAAAGCAAAAGAATGCAACGATGCGCTTTATGTGATACGTTTGGCGAGATTTCCTTTAACTCTTTTGTTTGATTATCTGTAGAGGCTTCTTCTTTTTCACATTCAGAGGCATATCAGGATTTTCGCGCACGTTTTAGCTGCGTTATAACGGTTTATCTAGTGTGAATGGGGTTCACTTCGAACGACCGGGACGATTGAATGCGTACTTGAGTAAAGATAATCGGCACAGATGGCGTTGAAACCATGTGGATTTTGTCGCGAATAATTGTGCCTGTCTGGAGCCCATGACTACGAGCTTACCATACAAGCCTCTGTCATACAAGCCTCTCTCATACAAGCCTCTCCCACACAAGCCTCTTCCATACAAACCTCTTCCATACAAACCTCTTCCATACAAGCCTATGAGTAAACCTTTGCGCACATCTTTTTACGTGGTATGGCTGTGGCATCCCTCGTATAGAAAATCGGTCGGTTTTTTTCATCGTGGTCTCATGGTAATTAGCCACGTGCTTGTGCTTCGCACTTAAGTTAAGCTCTGTGGGCTAGGGTTACTTCTTGGATGGGTGACCATGCATAATATCCGTGTTGTTGACTTGTTCTTCTTGCTTTTTTTTTCTTTTCTTGTTCGCGAAATAGTACAAGCAACACCGTTTGTTGATGCTGTACTGAATGTCGATATGAACATTTCTATTCAAGTTTATTTGTTCGTATAAACAGTGACTATTGACAGCCATCCGTCCATCAACGCCTCCCACGTGAAGGCCTCCAGGCGTCTTGTTAGTTTTAGGACCCCACGGGTTTCTCGTATTCGACCAGAAGGGGAAACGAAAGAAGGAATCTGGACAATGTGCTCTCCGCTTTTCGCCCCCGTTCCATTTTGGATGCTATTGTTCGGGTGTTGGCAGAAACAGATTTTCGCGGTGAATTTGAGCCTCCTGAAGAAAAGGCAGTTCTCAAAAAATGAAAAAGATACGCGGATCCATGCTGTGTGAGCTGAGTTCCTTTCCATGTTCCTATCCTCAGGACACGTCCTTTTGGCGCTGTTTCATTCCTGTTTCGGTGCGATTGAGTTGATTGACGTTTTCGACAAGAATATGTCTTGGGAATACTTCTCAAGAGGGAACGTTCAGCAGTATATATTTCCGAAGTGCAGCTATTGCGCATTCTGGCTTGCTGGTATATCGGACGATAATGTCGTTGGCTGATAAATTGTCCTCAAAATTTCACAGTTGCCCTCGAAGCTTCCCTTCTCGGCCAACTGTTTATTTTTGGGACAATCTAGCAGCCGCGGACATCATGCCCCGATATACCATCCGCAGGAAGGTGTTAGTTTACACTAACTATAGGCTAACTGATTGTTGCTGTCATCTTTTTCCTCAACTTTGGTGTTGTTGTCATTTTGCGGTTCTCGATGTTGAGGCAGCCTTATACAACCAAAAGACTTGGTTCTAAATGAGTGGAGGAGGGGTGGGTGGGCGCTCATCTGACCCCCACCCCCTGGATCGAGCACTGCATAACATCCGGCACTGCATAACATAAGCATAAGAAAAACGAACTATGCTAGTTCTTCTTGTGCTTGCTTATGTCTTGGGTGTTTTCACTTTCTCATGCGTTTATTTTAATCGGCGCATTAGGAAAAATAATTTAATACACTTCTTTCGTACAAAAATAGAGGCATTACGTATACCTCAGGCTTCCTCCGCCTACGTCACAGTTGTTTCTCCCAACTTCCGGTACTTTCCATATTTGACCATGGAATGCATTTGGAATGTCAAATTATGCCACATATTTACGAAGTTGTTCGAGTGATTGACAGAGGAATTACGAGAACATCCGACGCAAGCCGATGACTTCTGACACTGCAGCCATCTGAGGCAGTCTTGAAATGTTCGTGTGGTTGTGAGGTTCTCGACCTCGTATATTTCGTTTGTTTGGTGTTTATATATATTTTCAAGGAATCCTAAAGGTTGTAATTGAAGTGTAGTAGGGAAACTACACGATGGATGACTTAGGTAAGCTTATGTTTGTGTTGTTGTGGTTCTCGATAACCTTGAATGTATGAGTGGGTCAATTTTAAAGCTTAAGCTTATCTGTTGCAGTTCTTGCCAAAATCGAAGCGTTTCTTAGAGTACCAAAATCTGTTTTTATTTGAGATTCCAATCTATATAGCAAAGGTTGGAAAACCCTTGAATCCATTTCATAAACAGCGTTGGAATTTTTATTTGAAAACTGACCTGTAGCAACGTTGACAGTACAACCCTGTGTTGAAATTCGGTGGTCACCTTGCTTCAAACAGCAGTACCTCGCTTCAGACAACAGTGCACACGCAAAATACGCAGCCAATTTATTACATTTACATAGCCAGGGTTTACAAGCAACTTCCTTAATTTTGTTGCTTCAATTTCTGGTGGTCATATTTCCGATTTCGCTCCTTTGAAATTATTTTTTGGAATTCAGTTGTTTGCTCGATGCGACGAACTTTGATATCTACATTCCAATCTGTGTCGATTTCATCGTCAATATACGCAGCAGATTCCATCGCGAACGCAGTTTCATTAAGTCAGAGATTCAAAATGGGGCCCTGATTCATTAGCAATTTAGCATGGTATTTTTAATTAGCGTAGCCTTTTGCAAGTTGTTGCTTATTTTAACCCTGTCACTTATTTGTGATCATTTGATTTGATAGTGCGAGAACGCGCGCGGCTCTGCTGCGAGATAACTGTCGTGTTCCAAAACACATGACAACATACTCCTGAATAATTAATGCAGCTTTGTGTTATTTTATTGTGCTTTGGTGAGCTAAATGATGGGCTATACATCCGAAAGCATGTTTCACATGTCATTCAGAATACACGCGGCAGTTGAATGACATAAAATTGAATGAATTGCGTGTAGCAATCGATCGTAGTTCTTGAAATCGCTCCGCAAATTCGATCGGCAACGTCGAGGCGCTAGGAAATCCTCACAGTGGAAATGCCAGGCAAGACAAGAAAGCCCTCGATCGAAGAGAAACTGAAAAGGAATATTGAATTTTTAGATGCCTTGTTGGCTGATCTTCAAGCCACGAGTCCTACCATCTCCACAGCTCCCGTGGAAGCTCGAGGAAGACCGACAGCTAACGGCAGAGAATCGCCTGCCGATGTTCCTCCTCCGTTACCTCCTCCGCCAGCTTTTGACGCATTGGATCCTCGCGGAACAAACTCGAGAGACGATGCTTTATTCCCACCTCCTGCTCCTTCCTCGAGTTTGGGGCAAAATCTTTCAGAGTTGGATAGTTTGCTGGAGAATTTGAGCAACCCTCTGCATTACCCTGCTGATTCTCCAGGTAACGTTATATTCTTTTTTATTTGTGAGTTTTTTAACTCTTCTGAGCGCTTCAAACTTTAGATCCATAAATCTAGTAACATTTTCAGTAGAGAAAAATAAACATTTTTCGCAGTTCGACTCGAAACATCCATAATCAAATTTCACTCTTACGATATTTTTTCCAAACCTTTAATAATTGGTTCGAAAAGGGGACGATATTTTTTATTTCATTTTATGTTCTGAATATAATGTGAATGAAACATAAAAATTAATACTTTACGGGGAAATTAAATATATTGTTTAAAATGTTGGATCCGCTTCTGTACGTCAAATTTCATCGATTCTCTGTACTGGTTCTTTGATATCTAATTTTGTTGGCTTTTTTTAAAATTCAGTCCTCGCTGTAAAAAAAAATAAAAAAGTAAAATGTTACATTTGTCTTCGAACCCCAGGGATAGTTTTAAGAGGAACAGAAGTAACATTTTTCTCTTAAAATACAAGTAATTCACCGAGGTTTGTATGGAAGTGGCCAGCTGAAATTTACAAGAAGTCGACCCAAATAAAAGAACTATCCCTCGAGTAAACATCGTGATGTCGTTTCGGTCGTAGTTACACGAGTCTTGATTAAATGTTGCAATTGTTGGGAGAATATTGTCCTTTTAATGTTCTGAAATCCAAAATGAATTTTATTACTTCACGGCTGATTCACTCGGAAGCAGCTGGTCATTGTGTTAGCGTCAAAATCGTTCGTACGCGTAAACGATGTTTACAGGGGCGGTTTTATCAACAGCTGTGCTCTTTAATAGCAATGTTCTTCTGGTAATTGGCCGTGTAGTCAGAAACTAAACGAGAACCTTGTTAGTAGCTTATTCGAGGAGAAAGGAAGAAATGTTTGTAACAATTCAAGATTCACGTGGAGAATTTTAATTTAACTGTTGTGACCTGTAACGTGAAATCGACATACTCGCAGCAAGTAACTTTACAACCAAACGATGTGAAACTTTTAATATGTTGACGACTGCGGTCGTCTTAGTTTTGGTGAACGATCTACTCGTGATTTCGAACAAATTTTCTGCTCAAATCTTTACTGCACGACTTGGAACCCACATACTGGGAGAAACAGATACACTGCATAATCATGATCCCTATGTTTTAAACATACTTTTTATGTAGAAATTCACAGAAGAATTCTTTGTCTCTTCCATTGTTACCATTTCTGAAATAGCTTTTACTCGCAACATTCACAGTTGTGATCAATTGAGCGAAAAAGTACATCAAGAGGAACTTAAATTACTTTCTCATCAGGAAAGAACTACTATTATACAGATTCTGATTTTGTTTGCATAAATAATAATGCTTGTGGTTTCTGTTTACAAACCTGTCAGTTAAGCATTGGCAATGGAAAACATCATCTGTTTGGACTAGAAAGTCAGTGATTTTGAGCAAAGCAGCTTCCATACTCTGACACAATCCATGAATTGTTTTGTTATTTTGTTATTCAACAATTTGATTTAGTTGATCTGCAATTTGGGCATTCATCCATACGACTTGGTTTGCTTGGCCTTGTTTCTCATTAAAAAGCAATGACAGAATTTTCTTCAGAATGCTACCACAATGAATACTCCATAATTTGAAGCAACATTTTCTGGACAATGTAACTCATATTGTAGAAGAAAGAGAATGGTCTAAAATTTCCTCCTGAATGTAGAAGTTTCCAAGTTTTAGTTTCCATTATCCTGGTGATAAAAATTTCAAAGCAAAGACTACCAAAGAGACAGGTTTTTTTTTAAACCCATGGTCAAGTATAATCGATCTTATGTGCTGCTCAATTTTCAACTGTCTTAATCCACGGACACCACTTTAGGGAAGATTCTGAGCATATTACTGAGTACATTTGATTTAGTCACTCAAACCCTCTATAACACACTCTGAAGGTTGTGAAGGAAACATTTTCCCTTCCTGTTTGTGAATTGTTTCCTTATAGTTCTTTGGTCACCAATGACAACAGTATTTTTATACAAGATTGGTGATTAAAGAATTATAGTCAGTATTTTTTTTGTCAATAGTAAGTGCTCTAAACTTCAGATTGTGGCCCTTGAAAATCTTGAAAACTCCTTAACTTTTTGCTCTGAAAAAATGTAGTAATGTGGCCCTGTAACTACAAGATATTGTTTTTCTCTCCCTTCAAGTCATCGTCATATAATTTGACCATTTATAACTCTGACTCTTGATATCTTGAACCTTTCGTGGTTTCCTTGGAATGTTTTAAGTTGTTGCCAGTCAACTGTTTGCAAGTGTTGTGAATTCAGAGTAACCTATTTTACCTACCTGTTGCTCTTACACATGCAGGCAGGAAAATAAGTTCAGAATCACCTAGAGCAAGTCAGACATCCCCAACTACAAAGACTGCTGCAAATGGTCTTCCACCAGGTTACAAGGGTCCTGTTTCTCCAGTGACACACGATACTTGGCCAGGTAAAACAGTCAACAACTTTCTCCTGTTCTACAAAAGATTGGAAGAAAAGCTGGCTGGCCAGTGGAATTAAAAGATGTGTTAATTTTGCAATAAATTAAGAGTAGTGCCACTCTTGTTTAATAAGGAATGATTTTGTCACCTCACATGGCTTGTCTCTCTTGTCAGTTGGGATTTGCCCCAAATCCTATTTTACAAGCTGTGGCAGTCCTTTCATCCATGTCACTTTTGGATTGGATTTTGTTCCCACCAATGTGCTTAATGCTTAGCTGGTTTAAAATCATTTTCCTGATTACTCCCTGAATTGTTCTCCTCTCGGCTCTATTGTGGTACTATAACTCATTCCTCGCTAATGCCAGCTCTTGTTCCCCAGCAGAGGCACGCTATAGTGGGAGTGAAAGAAATGGACCTGACAGCCCCAAGGCACAGATCTCCACGGCTCATGTTGTCAGTCCTTCTGCTCTACGAGGCCATGTCCAGCTTGCAAGGGAGCTAGACAGTCGACAGTCACGTACAGCATCTACAGCCACTAAGGAGCTGGATGACTTGATGGCATCTCTGTCAGATTTTAAAGTGAATGTCAGTGCTGCACCCACACCTTCACAGGCCAGGCTCAGTGGTGATTATGCCAAGCCTAACAAACCTAAATCTCCAACAGCTGGTAAGGAAAACTTGCTTTGCTTAGGTTTAAATTGTTCATCTGTCCAGATAATACAGTGGATAATCAATCATTGAATGCTCCCTTGAGGGCCTTTTCAGGGTCAATAAAACAAATTCAAGAAATGCACATAGTTTAGGTAAGAATCTCAACCAAGTTGAAGCAGGGACTAGTTGGTTGTTCAGATTTGAAGTTCTGGATTTCTAGTCCAGGGACCTGACTACTTAGCCATGCTTTCTCTACCTTGGCTATCCCCAGCCTTGAGTCATCTGAGCCTTTGTGAATGTTCCATTTAAAGTTACAGAAGAGATTTGGAAGGGGGTAACCCAAGTATAAGATACTTTCAAACTCAGAAAACCGTTAACAGCTGAAAATATTTTAGGATTGTTGATTGTGAAGTGACTAATCACAGTTAATTAAGTTCATGATACACCAGTAAAACTCAAAACCACTAACTAATTACTGTCGCTGTTTGCGGTTTAGTTTTCTCGCACCTGATTTGCTTTTTTTGTAGCAATGTAATAACATTACGTACAGTAAATAGACTAAGAGCAGTTGTCAATTAAGTGTTGAAAGTAACTATGGGATTACTTTCGTTTTGGTTTGCAATGTGAGTGGATCAAAAAACTTGCACAAACTTCGCAACCGATCAGATGCAAACTAAAACTGGTTGCAACATTTGTCACTCTCGTTTTCCTGCACTTGGCACCAGCTACATTTCCTAGCTTTGTGTTGTGATTGGCCAGTGAAACGAATTTGCGAATTTCTTCTTTTATTTGTGAGTGGATGAAGGGTGTATTTTCCTTCAGAATGTGATTGGCTCTGTAATAATATACATGACAAAATTACTCGATTCTGATTGGCTGAGAGCAGTGCAGTTCAAGTGTAACACCAGTGCAAAAAGTGTAACAGCAGTGCAAATTACACATCGAAATTCTGGATTGTGGTTGGCTGAAAGAAAATAAGAAATGTTCTAAGCTAATGATATCACGTAAAGTGATGCCGAAAATTTTGTGCGGAAACTTTGAAAAAAGTTGAGTTAGAATGCTTGCTTCCTGTCTGCCATAGGATCTTCGGGCACTTCCTCCAAGCGAATTTTTTCATGTTTATATCATTAATTAGTAATCATACGGTTTTTCTCGTTCAATATGGAATTAATTTGCACTTGCGAGTTTTTCAAAAAGCTGAAATTGCACTTGCCGAAGCGGCTCATCCAATTTCAGCTTTTTGGAAAACTCACTCGTGCAAATTAATTCCATATTGAATGAGAAAAACCGTATGATTACCTATACTTATTGCTTTGGTTTTGGTTTACAACACTCAGTTGAAAACTGCACTATTTCTAATGTTCACAGTGTTCTTAGTTTGGTAGTAAATATAGGTCATTGCAGTTACCAGTGGTAATGACAGCCTGATGATATTCGTGCTTGAGTAGGATTCGAATTCAAACCTTGGGATGCTGGTGCAGTGCTACACCAACAGAACTAGGTCATTGTTTTGCAGAGGTCATTGGTTCAAATTCCGTTCAAACCCGAGTTCTGAAGTTAAAATTTATCTTCAGTGTCCCATTTATTACTTTCAGGAGTTGGAAAGGTCAGCCAACTGGACTCCATGTTGGGTTCTCTGCAGTCTGACATGACCAGGCAAGGCGTCAGCACCACAAAGAAGGGAGAGTGTGCGGCATGCAACAAGCCAATCATAGGCCAAGTCTGCACTGCACTGGGCCGGACTTGGCATCCGGAACATTTCACTTGTGTTGCTTGTGAGGTGCCATTGGGAGCCACAAACTTCTTTGAGCGAGATGGAAGGCCCTTTTGTGAGAGGGACTACCATGAGCAGTTTGCTCCAAGGTGTGCCTACTGCAATGGGCCAATCCTTGATGTAAGTATGGAAGTTGGTACATGCCTTGTTTCGTAATTAATGAACGAGTAACCTGTCTTCTGGCACTTAGCATTGACCACTGTACAAATAAGCTTAGACCTGGAGAAAAGACCAAATCCAATTTCACAGAAAAGAGAACTTTCAGTCTGAATTTATTTTCTTATTTTTTCAGTCCTGCGTGACAGCTTTAGACCAAACGTGGCATCCGGAACACTTTGTCTGTGCCAGCTGTGGTCGGCCATTTGGCGACACTGGTTTCCATGAGAGAGATGGCAAGCCCTTCTGCCGTGAAGATTACTACTCCATGTTTGCGCCGCGCTGTGGTGGATGTGGTCAGCCTATTATGGACAGCTATATCTCAGCTCTCAGTGCCCACTGGCATTCAGAATGCTTTGTGTGTTCGGTAAGTTTGTTTTTGTTGTCATTCACCCTTCATCTCGCGCTTGATCTGTGAAAAAAACAAAACAAAAATAATGGGAACTGAGTAGTACTTGTTAAAAGAACTTGTCCTCAGTGTTTTCCTTTTAAGACGTCTGTTAAATCAGGTGTTGACGATTCCCGTCCCATTTCGATGCCAAGTCAAACAGTTTATGGAGAACTGCTAAAGACGAGATGGAAGCCTTGAAGGACATTGAAGACCAGCTTGATACGGAAAAGAAAAATACGACAAAAAAACCCTTTCAGCAAGGGCCAAAAAGTGTCTCCACTTTTAATTATTCACATTCTTTCGTGTGTACATGTATTCACTACATTTCATCCAATCAGATGCCAAGAAAACCCATCTTGGGCTTCTGATTGAATAGTGTACATTAAAGAACGTGAAATTAAAAGTTGTCACACTTGTTGGGATTCTTGCCAAAAGAAATGGAAAGGTCCTTGAAGAGTGCTGGAAATATCTCTCTGAAGAAAAGATACAAACTCTGTATACCAAACTTGAGGATGTCACCGGACGTTTCTTGCACCCCTGCTGTTGTAACGTAGGACAATATGCATTTAATAATGCATGTGCAAAGAAAAAGAGCTTATCGGATCATTAATTTTTGTGTTTTCTTTCAGGAATGTCATCAAGCTTTCCCTGGTGGCAGTTTCTTTGAGCATGAAGGACGGCCTTACTGTGAGATGCACTACCACGCCCGCCGTGGCACCCTGTGCTACAGCTGTCAGAAGCCCATCACAGGCCGCTGTATCACTGCCATGCATCGCAAGTTCCACCCTGAGCACTTTGTTTGCGCCTTTTGCCTCAAGCAACTCAACAAGGGCACCTTCAAGGAACAGAACGACAAGCCGTACTGTCACCCGTGCTTCATAAAACTCTTTGGTTAGAACTTTAAAGAACAGAGAATCACGGAAATGATTGCCACAACGGCCACGAGAACGCCACAAAAAAGTTGGTTGAACAAAAACAGTCGTGCTGCTCGTACGGCACGCAGAGAACTTTTCCTTCAACGCCGTTTTTACCGGTCGAGTCTTTTTTTTTTTTAATAGTTATCCACCTAGTTCTAAAGTAGTTACAATGCTGCTGAGCTATATTTTCGATGTCATTATCACCGTAGTCGTTTGTTAAACTTGCATGTAGCATTAATTGCAGTTATACTGGACGCTCTGCCCAAAGATCCTCGTGGGGATCCCTCCTGGGGATCCCTCTTGGGGATCCCACTTGGGGATCCCTCTTGGGGAATCGCTTGGGCTGGGTTAGTTTTGGGTTTTGATTTAATTTTGGTTTGCGGTTGCACAGCTGTACGTTACCCAAGGGGAGAGCAAACTTTGACTGGTTGTTTTCGGAAATACTACTGCATTGGACGTCCTTATAAACCATAGAAATTATACCTGGAACTCCCACTAGCAATTTTTGTTTGAAACTATCCATGGACATTTCCCAGAGGTAACTTCACCTTGCGAAAGTAGGGTACTCATAAGGTATTGCTTCCCAATGGGTGACAGCCGTTTCCCCATGAGGATTATGACATGGCTAATGTAACCGTAACCTTGTGTGAAACGTTGTGATCAGTTACCGAGAAAATAGTTAATTAGAGAATACGTTTGAAAATTTAGAATGGAGTGTCTTTTGGGAAATAGCTAATACTGTCAAAGGCATAATTAGTACTATTCGTGTGTTTTATATATTGAGTGAAAGGACCAATTGTTGGTTTTGCTAGCTGTGATAGTCTGCTTTGAAGAGTTATAAGAGCTGGAGTTAAGTCTGGATTCGGCGGTGTCTTTTCTTTAAGAAACATGTTCCAGTGAGTTACCAGACTAACAAGATATTTTTCCAAACTGGCGATCGAAATTTTTCCGCTCAGATAACTTACATCTACAGCAACAAGGCCGGGTAATTGCTCACATAGTAAAATTTTCAACACTACACGACTAACTCTCGACGAATTGACAGTGAGAAATGTCTTGCATTTGTGAATAGCTTGAGTGGAAATCCAAGTATTCTGGACTGACTGAAAATATTTCCGCAACGAAACACATTATCGCATTATCTGTAATCCAAATGTTTTTTTCCGATTTGATCCCTGGCGAACGCGCCTTTTGGGATATCTCAATGATTCTTTGACAAGTCGCCCTTTTCCATACAAACTACTTTACAATTTCCGTTTTCTCAGCTAAAATGATCGCTACGTAAATGAAACTTTGCAAGATTGATTTGGGCGAAACGTTCCCTGTAGCAGTAGGATTTATATTTCATGCAGCCGAGATGTAATTTGACCCTAGCATCTGCGCGGTCGCCATTTTGAAGAAGTCTGTTATAGTAGTATTACCAGAACTATTCAACAAACTGCTTTTTACTGCTATGCAAAATCAGATTTCCGTGCACTTGGCAGTTTATATAGAAACACTAATTCAAATTATTAAAACTAGAGAAAGCATGATATAAATTACGAAAGAATTGGTGGAAAAGAAAAGAAGAATGACTATTAAGAATGTCGCTTACGAGAGTCTTTAAGGAGTGTTTGTTACACGAATTTAAAAAGGTGAATCTAACTAGTGGCTAGGCTTGGTTAGTTTACCCATGTCAAAACGTCGTGTGAACATTGGTCAGCATGCGTAACATGAGTAGTGTTAACCAATATTGGCCTCTTGAGGGATTGGAATTTCTCCAGACCCACGGTAACAGTTTTCCAGGGGCGTAGCGTGAGATTTTGAAGGTGTACGCACAGCGCGGAAATTGGGAGCCGTGAGGGGTGGGGGGGGGAATTATTTGAAATTTAGGGTCTCAGAAATGCCATTTCCAAGTATTTCCGCGGAACGTTTTTATAAATAAATGCGACGGAAAATGCAGTGGCTAGTTGTTTATTTTACCCATCTCTAGAGTTTTCGGTAACCTACAACAAAAAATGCGGTAAAACAATGATAAAAACGTCGTTTATGGATTAATTAAAAGGTACTGGAAAAACAAACACACGCCAGTATAATTCAAAATTTAAAAATCGGTCCTAGTTTATGGTAACTTTGACAAATGCTATAAGGGAATTAAAAAAAATAAATCCCAGATTTCACCTGTACGCACGTGCGCACGTGCGTATATGGGCGCTACGCCCCTGTTTTCTGGAAAATAAAGTCAGGCAGATCTATAAAGTCCTATTAATGTAAATTCGATCCTTAATCACGTAAGTTGCATGTCGCAAGAATGGAGAGTTCGTCGATAAAGTGGATTTAATATTTTGTTGTATTTGTTATTCCTGTTCCCATACCCAATCTTAAACACTAAGGACTTGAAAGGATTAAAAAACAGTAGAGAAGGACCTTTCAACTTTAGCAGACGATCCTCTCATATACAGGGAAATGATCAGATTCGAGAGATTTCGGGAAAATTTGGGTACGGTGGCTAAGACTTTTTCAACAGATACGAACGGATTTTCTCAGTCATTCGCAAAGACACTCGGGTGTGGTAACAACATTGTTTTGCAAGAAATAGCCGGACTGCAAGTCAAGCATCGATTGTGTTCTTTAAAAGAGAAGGAAGAAAGAAGGAAAAGACAAACAAAGCCGTTTTTGTCTTCGAATCATCTTCCGGAAAAGAAATCTTTAGGCTTAAGGCTTAAGCGGAGATGAGGTTCTTCCTGTCGTCATTTTAAGCAAATGGTCATGAGCGATTTTGATACCAGAAGAAAAAAAGTTTGCGTACGACATGGAAAACAGTTGGATTGACAAGCAGAGTAGGCTGTTCTCTGTCATTCTATTATTTTCGCAAACGCACATGCGCGTACACAAAAACTGTACCATATGGAAGACCCAAAGACTTTCACAAATATATATTGCTCGAAATCGTAGGCAATATTGGTCATGTACTGAGCTGTGACTAAGAAAGGGATCTGTCACATATGGTCTAGGGGCCGACATTTCTCTCCCTCACTGCCTGGTCGGGGGCAGACAGGCTGTCGTGGGCGGGTATCAGAAAGCGGCGAGGTACCGACGGGGCTGGTATGAGTGATCTGCGGGTCGAAATCTCGGGGTGAATCGTCCTGGTACGACGCTCAGGCAACGGGTCCAGAGGTACCGCTACTGGTTCCATTTTTGTTTTCATTGTTTAGCTTGCGCATGTGCATCATGTGGAAGGGCATTATATTCTTGCTCCTTTTGGCTGGCGCTGGAGCGCACGCAGGTCGTTGTACCCTTGGTGGATGGGTGCCACGGAAGCTTTATTGAGCTGTCACTGAGGTTCTGTTGTGATCCGCGCGCCCGTGTACGTACTTCCCCGCGGATTCGCGTACCCGGCCCACGCGCGTCAAGAGAAAAACCTCTGGTGCCCAGGGTAAGATCGTTGGCGTGCAAGAGGGGAACTTTTGTGATCGTAATGTTAACTCTACGTCGCGAGAAAGAACGTTGAATTGGAAAAGACAAAGTTTGATATTTGAATGGCAATACACTGAACTCCATTAAGTTATACCTTTTTCTCACCGTAAAACCGCGCTAAAGGTCCATAAAAGGGACCTGAAAATGAAAGTTTTGTAAAGTATTATTTAAAAAAAAAAGATATTCTGACTACGCTTTCCGAATGGGAAGAAAGGGCTACCTCTGGAGGTACCCCGAAACTTCGGAACGGATTTTCCGGGAAATTGCTGTACCATTTGAGTTTCTCCCGAGATTTCTGGAATTTTCCACCAAATGGTGAGCACCCCTTGTCTCTATTTTCGTTCAAACGCGTTCAACAACGTTCAACGTGTCGAATGCGGGCCTATTTCAACATTCAACATGGTATGACACACTGCCCAACATTTGTTGTACAAGAGCTGCAACGTTTGTTGATCAACAAACGTTCAACCGTGTGTCACCGGCTTAAAGTGCTACTACGATCAGAAATCACTTTTCGTTTTTCTTCACATTTCGAAAGTACTTGTGCTGAATACTCGGCATGCGGGATTTTATGCAATTATTTCACGAGGAAGACTTTATTTTGACAGGAATTTTTTATTTAACGGTCCGCCATTACTTGGTGCGGTTCCTATCGGTAAGCCCTCAGAGACCTGAATCGAGGAGGTGTCATTTACACGGTAGCTTAAAAATGGAGTGTGTGAATGCGGCGGCTTAATTAGTATACAGAACACGGATTCGGCAATCCGAAGGCAAAAAACTCCCGTGCTGCACACTAAATAAGCCGCAATCACACACTCCATTTTTAAGCTAGTGAGTTAATGACGTCACTTTCTCCTCGATCGAGCTCTCTGAGGGTTTATCGGTCGGAACCGCACCAAGTAATGGCGGACCGTTTTAAAAATAAAAAAAAAACGCAGTTAAAATAAACAGTCTTCCTCTCGAAATTACTGCAAATAATTTCACCTGCAATTTCACCTTTCAACACAAGTATTTTCGAAATTTGAACTTCAACGAGAACTGATTTTTTTTCATCATAGTAGCACTTTAACTCATGTGGTATCGGTTGATAACCTATAAGTATAAGGGACCAATCAGATGAAACATTATAATATAAACCGGTAGCGTATTGCGGGTAAGTGAGCGGAACTCGCTTATTAATTGCAAATTTTTGTTTTAACAAACTGGACCAACTGTCTTCTTGAAAACATAAAAATATTACTTTCCTGTTTTTGTTCTCTTTTTGTTGTTTCTTTTTCACGGACGCTTCCAATCTTCGCCCAATTTTAACCTTTTTTTGCCTTGCAACATCACATGAAAATGTCTTCTTGTTAATAAGCGTATAGATTATAGATGATATGTGATCTGCGGATATGAAATGTTTTCTGTCAGTTTGCAAATATACATATTTCAAAGGAAAACAAACTCTGCATCTGTTACATTTAATGGCGCCGGGCTGTTCGAGGTTACTCTGTGAACACGACTTAAAAGAAATTAACAGACCCAGAAATCATTTTGTAATTTCAGTGAAACATGTTGCTCTGTTTTCAGAGTTTTCGATATATTTCACCTGTGCGTGTTGCTCAGTCAAATATGGTATGTTAATTTTCACTATTATACTTTGAGACGAAAATTTTCATATATTATAGCGTTGAAGTGATCTATATAAAATATACGAGGAAAGACTACAAGCGGAAGGGTCAGTGGGTTTACGCGTTATGAAAAATGAAGGTTGTTTAAGTTAAATTTTGTACACCCTATATTCTTACTTTGATCACATCGTTGTTTGCAAAACCTCTACAAGCAGTCTTCTTTCAATCACGAGTGTAAGTTTTCTCTGATCAAACACTGACCAGCAGGGGGTCGTTAAACGATCATTTTAACGACCATGGAATACTGAGTGTAGTTTTGTTTCGCGGAGTATGTATCAAAATGTATTGTATGTATTGACACTTTTTTTCGGCGAGCCTATCCTTTCGGCTACACTAATAAGATCATTTTGATCTCTGATGTAATTATAAGTAGGGACAGTGATATTTTTAACAGAATAATAAGTGAGACTGGTCATGTATAATATAACTTGCTCCCTCCCAAACGTAATAGGGTCCTTAGAGAAAGGGGTCATGACTGTATACTTCCTAAAGTGAAAACTGATCGATTCAAACGGGCCTTTTATTTCTTATTTGTTATACTATTTTAGCTTAGCTTTGTCATTTATTGTAAAGCCACACTTATGTTGTGTCTGACTTTTTAATAAAGACTTCTACTACTACTACTGCTACTACTAAAAGCAAATGTGGTCAAATTTGGAACTCTTAAAAAATGCGCCAACCCTGCTCCTGGTACGTGGTTAGTAACAAGTTTTCCTTTGTTTTATGAATTTTATTCAGTTATGCGAATTGAACAGTGCACTGCACGCTTTTAACCCTTTAAACAGGTGCTAAAGTTGGTGCCGGTCCACTGGTTCATTTCATTATTCATGCCAAATTTTAAAAAAGCATTTAAATGCTTAGCATTCGGAAAATTTAAATGACATTTTCATTGAACGAATCATGATGATGTGGTTTGTTTCAGCTTTAATGACTGTCATCGTGTTTACGAAAAATATAGCTGACTGAAATGTCAGTTGTCCTTACTTAAGCTTCGCATGAGCTTTTTTAGAGAATGAGCTTTTTTAGAGAATTAGCTTTTCCCGGTATTGTCTGGTATACCAAGGAATGTCAACGATACGAATTGTGATTGGCAGTTTGACCATAGCCAATCAAATCTGAGATAGCATCATATGGAGAATGCATAATGAATACAACAGAAATTAACGCATCAATATTATTTTGTGTGCCACGCTTCGCGTTGCATAAGGGAACCATTGGTGAATTAATGAAGGTTCGAATAACTCCAGCTGACAGTTTTCATACTCAGCGCAACCATTCGGTTAATGGTCTCGCACATGCTTCAGAACGAAGGCACTGACTGCGGCGGCCCGTGTGTGTGTTTTCAAAATAATGGGAGACTTTCTCGGTCACGCGGTACCCGGCGCTATGTTTCTTTTGTTATCGTTTTGGTGGTTCTTGGGTGCACTTTTGCAGACACGTCGAAACTCCTCTATTCTCGCCAGACAAGGGCTTCTTCGTTCAAGCGGTTCTGCGAACGAGAGATTAAAATCGTGCTCGCTGCCAACAGTCTGGTACCCATGTCCTTGTAAAACTCTTTCCAAATTTCCCGTTGAACCCATCGTTAAAGTCTTGTTAGCTATAACAGGTACCATCGGAGAGCTGTTTTTCGACGGTTCTTGGGCCCTGGTGAGGAATGGCAAATTTGTCCATGAACATCTCAATAATCATAGCCATACAGCCATGTACTGCTTATTCGGTCTCTCTGGCGTAGTGGACGTCGTGATGTGGAGCGGTACCACCATACCATTGCCGCCAAAATTCGACTTCGTAATGATGTCCGTGTGCTTCTGGATGGAGGGTCTCCTGTTCTATTTCCACCTTCAAGGACACTCGGAAATCAGCGTGCGCTTACATACAATTCTGTACATCATGATATTTGTCACAGCTTTTGCGTTCCTCGCTGACGTCTTTTCTACGAGGCACCACACCTTGCTCGCCTTAATGAGGGCTATTTTGCTTGGAATTCAAGGTACCTGGTTTTTGCAAATTGCTTTTGTTCTGTACGGCCCAAACCGATGGGAAAACACCAAAGCCAACGTGGAATTTCTGGCGATCGCTTTCGCGTGGCATTTGTTTATTTCCGTGAGTGTGGCCGTTGTACTGTTTGTCTCGTTCCATCGTTTCTGTGCGAAGAAAGATCGCCGGAAAACTCACGATCAACTTCAGCAGGCTCTTTCCGACGAGGAAGAAGAAAACGTCATTTCACTAGAACCTTAGTAACATGGGGACAAAAGCAACGTGAAATTAGATTTTTGAGCCCAAGGATGGCACAGTGTTGCTTATTAGCATAAAGCGAATAAGCGTGCTTACTTGCTTGTCTCTCAGCGCAGATTGATATCAAGTCTAACACCAGGTGTTTTTTAATGAATTGTCCACAAACAAGGTTTGTATAGATGCAGCAACGAGAGAGAAGGTAACACAAGCTTCCAGTCCCGTGGACAAATTTCATCTTCTCTACGCTGTGACTCAACCACATCAGTAAGGCTCTCCAAATCAACCGCTTTTGCGTTGACTTTGATAACTGTCAAAGCAGAGGTGAATTCATTATCCATTTATGACTCCGTATCAGCGAATTTGCAATTGAAGGTGTCACCAGAATAGTTTGCGAATTTTGGTAGCTTCACGTTTAAATAATTATTGTTATTAAAAGCGCGCCAAAAGAAAATGGTCTGTACGTACTTATTTCCTGGTGTTTTGTCCCTATACTATTGGATAAAAGCAATGGGAAGTAAACAGGCCGGCAGGCTGCTGGGAACCGTCCAGTCATTTGAGTTTTCCTGGAGAGAAACTTCAACGGACTCGTTGTAAGTCTTTGAAAACGAACAGTATTCATCATTTGTCTGCTGCTAATTAGATTCGATTTTTTTCTTCAGAAAAGTAAACTATTTACCTACAGTTAATTCTTCAGTGTTGTGTACGTCGCCTTGGAGGAGGAGAAAATGGAATAAAAGAGCCCGGACTTTTGAATAATTAACTATCGATAGACGAAAAAAGTTCTTTTTTTTGGAAGTAAAGGTTTTAGCTGAATTAAAGTTGACCGTCTGAATCGTGCTTGACTTTTCCGTCCTCAGGTGCGGACGACTTGCCCCAGAACACACGCTAACCACAATGTTTGACTTCAACCAAACACGAGGTGTGATTTCAGCTTAGCGCACTTACAATAAATACAAGGGATCTCTTGACTTGTTGTATACCTCACTGAAAAGCAGGGAATTCTCATCGTTCAGAAACTCTACTGAGTCGTTCAGCTGCCCGGTTTCGATTTGCTCAAAGTTGTTTTGATAAACCCGGCCATTCTCGATTGTACAACACTTTTAATTTGCATTTCCTACGTGTTCGTTTCTATTGTAATCTTTTGTAAAATAGCGTGATAATATTGAAAGCAGGTTTCGTATTCAATTTACCGGCAAAACATGCGCGTTTTCTTCCTCAAAAGCCAATATAGTTGTTTGGTACAATAACTATCTATATCATCTCAACTGATCTTCTTATCTTTGCAATTTTCCTTTATGACTCCGTTTAGATCGTAAAAACCACGAAGATATTTAAATAGCGATCCAGGGAAGCTGCAAAAATTAATAAGCACTTTTAAAAACCATTCATAAATTACTGTTATTAATATTTATGTTATGCCACCGTTTCGAAGCAAGTGCTTTTTAAGCACATAGATCGACATTAAGATACCCTGTACAAATTTTGGACAGCTTTATCAGTTTTGAAATTCTAGATTTTGGAAATTAAGATATCGTTTAAGTGGGACAAATAGTAATACATTGTATGACTTCTTCATATAATTGTGAGAGATTAAGGTGATCAAAATATTCTTAATTGAAGCACATCATCCGAATTTGGCTCAGTATTCTCGTGTGAGTTGCTCTGGAAAAATCAAAGTGTAGATCACACCCGCGCAGAAATGGAAAGCGGACATCGGCGTATAAAAATTTGAAACTGAAATATATACGTATTGACGCTAAGGCCAAAAATTCGTCGATGCGGAAACCAATCTAGCTTTTCCGTTTAGACAGCACTTTTGGAAGCGCAAAGAAACTTCAAAAAATCTGCAAGATTGTTATAACGGTTTAAAGAAGTTGTTCCAATGCTAAATTGTTTCTTGCCTCGTCAATTGCTTGACCTTCAGAGCGACTGATTAGGGTAAAATTATACATTATGATCTTATGAGCGTTGTAGGCGACTAGCTAGGACGTGACTTTAGCTTGGCTGACTCAGTCTAAGATGTATGTTTTTTTAGACTTCCTATTTTTTAAAAGTGTGAGGTTGTGCGCAAGCAGTGAATCAACATGACCTTTCAATGATCTACCGCAAGGACACTGATGAGCAAATAAATTTGAAAAAGGCAAATAAAATTGCCACACAAGCAACGAGGACCAATAGTATGTTATCAGCAGTCGACTGATGTAACCAATTTCCCGCATTGTCTAAGGTCGCGGTTGCGAATTTTCAACAAGCATTTCAGTTGATTACGACGGTACCAAGGTTTGATTTCTGTGGCTTATTTTACTAAAAAGTTAATAAGTGGCGGAGAATATTATGATAAATATATTTTATTCCCAGAATTTATGAGATGTGACACTTTCTTGTGTGAAAAATGACATTTATTTGCCTCTTTTGACTGAATCGTTACGTCCAAACGATCACCAAACCAAAGCGATTGACGAAGTACCCCTCAGTAATCACAAATTACCACTCCACTTTACTGGGTATGATTTAAGCATTTAAGGGGATGTCAATATCGACATTTACGCGCGCACAGATCAGGAGACGAAGAATAGAGAATCTCATCGACCATTTTGTTGCCTCGAGCTCCAACTTGCATACAATAGCACGCACATCTTTTGTATGTGAAGGGAAAGCAGAAGACAACAGAAGCAATAGCAACGACAACAGCGATACGTCCGAAGATGGTACCATTACGACGATCGCCAAAATATCGTTCCGCGGATCGCTTATTTTATCGGGGAAAACGGTCCTTCTCTTCGATTCTGGTATTTGTCTCGAATAGTAACCTAACCCTAACGTATACTTGCGAAATATTACTTTAAAGAATTATAAGCCTTAACGTTGGCTATTTGACAGTACCAGGAAACAACAGAACACAGTCAGGTTTTTTTGACGGTATTCGTTTTTCAGAAAATTCGGAATACCGGTAGGTCAAGAAAAAAACTGCCGCTCCCATAGTCGCACTGAACCAATCACGTTCAGACACGCTTCAGTCAATGACAAATCGATGTACATTCACGACTTGGTTTTACCAGCCAATCACAAAGCAAATCAAGTAAACGGAGCCGGCGCCAAGTGCGGGAAACGAGAGTGACTAGGTTTTCTGTCTGATTTCTGTAAACGTCGGCGCAAGTTTGTTGATCTAATACACTCGCGTAATTACTTATTTGAAAACTGCTCTAACACTGGGAAAATTCTGACCTTCTTTTCTTGACTTTGAGTCGCATTGTTTTGAAATTATTCTTCAGACAATTAGCGTTTTGTGCGTTCTATTAATGTATTTTGGTCGCCATCTTGGACGAGGGTAAAGAAAAATACTGACAGAAAATTGCCAGGCGTTCCGTAATCTTGGCAGAGTGAGAGTTGGTACCCAATAGACACCGAAGGGCCCTTCGATTCCCGCCGAAAATTAAAATTACTTCTCGTACATTTCTGGTTCACGTAGATGTCAAAACAATTACTAATCGAAAATGTTCGTCGAAAAAGTTAAAGAAGAAGTATACGATGTCGTTAAAAATCAGGTGAGAGTTTTTACATGTTTTAACTTAACTATCCAATTCAAGATGGCCGATAAACTAATCGAACTTTCTTTTAATTTTAATTCTTCAGCGAGTTTTAGTCCTCGTGTCCATGGATGTGGACTCTTTATGTGCGTGCAAGATTCTTCAGGTACGACCATGTAAACTCCTGCTTAAATAAATCGGATCACCAGACGTATAGAGAGAAATTCAATAGAGCAAGGCCTCAATCGATTGGTTGTATCTGAATGAATGAGCTGAAGCTTAGGTTTAATTCATTCAGTTTAATGCATTAGGTCTGAAACTTCTGAAGGACTTGTTAAAGCCTCACATAGTAAATTACCGACATATAACAAAGAAATTTGCTGTATTTCTTTTGTGTGAACCTACTGTATTCTTTTTGAGGTCATGTTAGCTTTTTTGTGCGCCCCAAATGATTTTATTGCTTAGCTAAGTTTTTGTTGTTTGGCAGTGGTTGTTCAGATGCGATAATGTACAGTACACCATTGTTCCTGTCAGTGGCAAGGAGGATTTAGTGAGGGCTTATCTTGAACACTTTGAGCAGGTAAGACTTGTTCAGTATGACAGACCCACTAATGATCCAAAAAATATTATGTCAAAAATGTCGCCAAGTAAAAACTAAGCAGGGTTATTAAAAGTTTCAGTTTAGGATTTCTTGGCCAACCTGGTTGACGGCATGAGCTCATAACCCAGAGAGAACAACTTCAATAGACCGAGCTATTTTTAGATAGATTTTACCACTAATTCAGTCTCCCAAAAGAGCCTTGGTGACCAATCATAAGCCTTGCATAATTGATTGTTTGGACATCTGCAGACTGGAACTGAACTTTTCCGGGTTATGGGCTCATCGAAGGATGATGATGAAGATGATGATTACGAAGGCTCTTGGACTCTGAGCCTTTCATCTTTGTGTTCAGGTATAACTTCTGGCCGTGGTAACAAATTTTGTTTTAGGCACTGTGATTTGCTGGTTGTGGCTACAAATGTGCATGTTATTCTGCACAATGTTCATGATGTTCAATCAGTTAATATGATTGGCCTGACTTCTGAACAAAGATTTCTTGAGGATTTATGTATGTTCCTTAGGGCAAAATTATCTTGTGTTTGACCTGTCAGGCTTTGTTGGTTTGTTGTGCTTTTTTCTGTACTTGTAGTTGTTGATAACATGTGTGGACATGAATTATCATTCAATCCTATGTCTGTGCAGGTGTTTTATATTTTTGCCATCACTTACTTGACAGCTCAAGCATATTTTTATGGTAAATTGTGGTGGTAATCTAAACATTCTGGAGATGTTAGAGCCTGAAGAAGACGTCATGTTCTACATCGCTGACAGGTAAAAATCAAGAAAACTTGAGGAGGTTGAGATTCTTATCCTGGACTAGAACAATGTTTTGTTCATCAATCATATATGTCATAACCATGTCCACTTGTACTGTAGTGGCTCATCTAGAGGATGCTCAACAGAAACTGGAGTAGAAAATTATTTATTCAGGAGAATATGAGATCAGGGTTTGCATGGGAATTGAAGTATTTCAGTTTCCATGGAATTTAATATTGTCGGTCATGGAATGTCATGGAAAATTGTAGTTATGTGTGGTACGTAAATTATTGCAGATGTCGAAGCAAGGACAAAATAAAATACAGGCGAGTTATGCCAGAAAATACCCCAAAACAAGAATGATTTTGACAATTTTCGAAAGTGGCAGCTAAACTTTAGGTCATAGAAAACTGGAAAAAGTCATGGAATTTGAAAAACTCTTAAGAGTACGATCCCTGGAGATGTACCAACAGTTTGTGGTTTCAATTTTTGAAACCAGTTTCTTTTTATTGTTCGATTGTTCCAGGTTATATAAGGTAATGATTCTAAGGCAATCAAAAATACAACCTTTAGAACCTGGTTTAAAAAAAAAAGATTCAGCAAAAAATTAAACTAACTTAAAGTGAAGTGAGGTAAAGCACTGCAACCAAATGTTACAATACTCACTCACCCACTCACTCACTCACTCACTCACTCACCCACTCACTCACTCGCTAGCTCACTCACTCACTCGCTTGCTCACTCACTAGCTCACTCACTCACTCAGTAACTCACTCGCTCGCTTGCTCACTCACTCACTCACTCACTCATTCACTCAGACTTACCAACTTGCTGGCTTGCTTGCTAAATTACTTTCCTACTTTCTAACTTATACATTATTGTACATTTCCCAGTTTTGTGTGTTTATCTACCGGTAACATTTTCAGTCACAGACCATTGGACCTAGACAATATTTACAACCAGGATCAAGTCAAACTGCTAATGAAAGAAGGAGAGCACCTTACCGTGCCCGACTTTGATGATATTTATGCAGATTCTGAGGTACATTAATGTTCATTTATATAACCCTAGCAATATTGTTACTGAGATGATTGTGAGGCCTTGAGGGCTTATGTATTTCCATGCCAGAAACTTCTAAAATTTGTTTGTTTGTTTGTTTGTTTTTTTGAGCCTAGGATGAATTTGAAGACTCTGATGATGAAGGGTCAGAACCTTCCTCAAAACGAAGAAGAACAGGAGATGGGGTGAGTGGCACCAAGGTCCCAAGAACACCATGTGTCCCAAGTGGCACCATGGTCCCAAGAAGATCTAGCTTATTTATTATAAAGCCAAGAGTTTTCTAGTGGATAATACAAAACTTTAAAAAATAAAGATCACTAATAAAAGAAATAAATTACATGCAGGACTTGAGTCTCTAAGGAGAGAAAGAAACCAAAAGGAAGTTTGCGTAGGACATAAGGACTTGGGTGGTGTATTTTCCATACCCTCACTATTGAGAATATCATATCACTTCCAGCTTTTACACCAGTTTTTGTACTGGTTTTCTCTTGGTTTCCTATAAACGTATGCAAAAGCTCTATTTATTTTTTTTTTGGAGTGGAATCTTTTGATTGTTTGACTGGACAGCCTGAGTTGCTAATAAGACTGATCATCATTGTTATTATTGTAATTTCTACTAATTCTTATTTACTTTCATCTCAGCACTCGCCCCTTTCCAAACGGCAGTCGAAGAGACAATGGCACCAGAACCGGTGAGATTCATCTGTTTTCTCTGCTGTAATTCTGTCAGTCTGTACTGTCATAAAAACTGTCATAACAATATCGTAACTATTATATCTGAACTTAAGTGGTTTTAATCAATTTTACGATTTTTGCACAATATTTAAAGAAGCGTTATTCATATTTGTTTTTCTATGCTGCAGACAGGAAATTCTCTACCAATATTATGCCTATGCCTTCCATGGAAGTGCAGTAAGTTTTTGACACAAATCAACACTACATGCAGCACCAAGAGAAAAGTATTTTTCTCATTGGTTAAATTTATCATAGTATACAGTAATAAAATTTGGATTCTGTATTGTTTATCTTGTAGTTAAGTGTTCAGAAGCGTTGAAATAATGCAGTGTTTGCACTCAATTTAGGCTTCTTTAATTATGTACAAGTTGGCAAGTAGAAAAGGCCTTGATTACAATATTGCAAGCTTAGAAATATTTCAAATGCAAAATCTCATGGTAATCGTCACCCCCCCCAAAAAATATCCAGGGGCAGTTTTAGTGTTAACTATTATTAGTTAGTCAAATATATGACAGTGTGTGGTAGTGAAACTTGGATTCTGTATTGTTTATCTTGTAGTAGTTAATTATTCAGAAGCCTTGAAATAATGCTGCAATGTTTGCACTCATTTTAGGCTTCATTAATTATGTACGAGTTGGCATGGAAAATGAGCAAAGATAGCAATGAGTTGTTATGGTGGGCAGCAATTGGCCTAACCAATCAGTATCTTTATGAAAGAATTGACAGGTAAGATGCCTTCTATACTTTCATTTATACTGATAAACAGGATTTATTTTAAACCAATTCTTTGAGACATGTTTTGTACAATTTCACCTATATTCATTTTAGCGACAAGTACGTAACAGATGCTCAAAACCTTCACGAACATGTGATGAGACACAATCATGGCACAGATGAAAATGGTACCTCCATCAACTGCATAAAGATTGGCTTTGATACTGAGTATCTTTTCTGAATGATTAGATGTATACAAAAATCATACTTATTAAGAGAAACAGCCCTGTTTAATTAAGCATCCTCAGAGCAATTTTTAAAAGATCTTTAAGGAAATGTCCTTAAATATCTTGGCAAGATTTCCGAGGATCCTTGAAGATCTTGACAAAGATTGCTGAGCATCCCTGTTAAGATCTTTGAAGATCCTTAAAAGATTGTCACCAGGGGAGCTAATCACATTCTGACGCAAATACAGTGTTCAGCCAAACACAAATCAAAGTAATTCACAAATTGGTTTTACTAACCCGTCACATGGCAAAGCAAGTGAAAGCAGCTGGCATGAAGACCAGGAAAAGTTGCTTTTAGTTTAGCATCTGATTGGCTGAATTCAGGAGGGAATCATAGAGCAGACCAAAGCTAATGCAATTGCATTGTTACTTTTGACACTGAATTGAAAACTGCTCTAACAAAGGGTATTCTTTGGCTCCTGAATTGCTAATGACATTCCATAACCCCTTCAGCGCCAAGGGCTACCCCAGTGACAATAAAATCGTCTGGCGTTAGACAGAGTAAAATCCCTAAAGTGGGTCTCGGCGGTGAAAGGGTTAAGGCCAATTTACACGGTACCACTTGTGCTTGCAACTGTCGTATGCAGTGGCTTCATAGCTCAGTTGGTTAAAGCACACCGCGCCGGCATCGTAAGGTCACGGATTCAAACCCCGTTGAAGTCCTGAATTTTTTTCAGGCTTCTCTACGCAATTGCTAAAATTGCGTTCATAACTGCGAGGATCATAGCTTCACTTGATTTCATATCCTCTGTTCAATGTATGGTTCATTTCATGTATAATTTTGTTCAGTCTCATGTTTGTGTGAAAGACAGAAATTTTAGTTATTGTTCACAGAAGAGACAGAACATAGTTTTGTCCAGGAAATGATTTTGCAAGAAATTAGCGGTGCTTCGTTACTGGCCTTGACAGAATAAATCAGACTGCGACTGTCGCTTTACAGACACTGGTCGTTTTTTGAAAGCATTTGTCATTCTCGTTACACAGCGTGCAGGTTTGTTTGATTTTTTCTTCTACACTGTAAATAAACAGCATTATAATTAAATGTAAAAAGTTAAATTTTCGTCCATACATGAAAGGTCATATGTACAGTAACATGAGCAAAAACAAACTCAGTTCATCTTTGGTTTTTGGTCCTTGGTTATCAAAGAAAGTCACCCACCTCTGACACACCTTTAAATTCCCATCGGTAAGGTAGAAGCTAAATTTGAGATACTAATCTGAAAACTAACATTCATTTCCTAGATTCAGAGTCTGGACAAATAAAGGAAAGAATAAAATTAAAGAATTTTTAGCTGACATGGGGTAAGAAAACTCTAGCCTCTTCCAGGCATTTAGATTGTGTGGAACAGTGAATGAAGGGGCACTGTGCAAGCGGGATAAACGAAGAGAAACTGTGCTGTTGGATCACAACAGCTTCCATCTTTGACATGCTAAACGAAAACACACTTGTCTCCTGCGCGGTTTTCAGTTGAGTGTCTAAAGTAATTGCGTAATTGCTTGGTTTTGGTTTTGGTTTGATCGAAACACTTGTGCAAACTTTTCAACCAATCAGATACAAAACCAATTGCAATTTAGTTATTCTCATTTTCCGCCACTAAGCGCCAACTTCGTTTACTTGCTGCACGTTCTGATTGGCTAGTAAAACCAAGCTGTGAATTACTTTAATCTGTGATTGGCTGAAGGGCGTATTTCCTTGAGAACGTGATTGTCTCTGTAGTTACTATAACTACTGCTCTATTTTGGTGATGACTAAATATATATTTTTTGCTCTTTCCCTTTCCAGCATCCCCTTGGTTCAGAGTCAACAGAAGTTCTCCAGCATGGATTTTGAGCTGAGGAGCATCTTAAAACCTTCAGTTGAAAAATCTGCTGAGAGGTTTGGGTAAGTTTTCATAACGGCAAATGACTACATAAAATCACAGACCGCTGCCGCATGGCGCTACAGTTCTTTTTACTGTCAGTTCCACAGGGAGGGTTTCTCAAAAGGGCTGAAAACGTTTTGCCCGTATTTGTCCAGCACCTTATTTTGAAATGGAAGACATTCCAAACCACAAACCTTTGAAATTATTTTGCCCTCTCCTATCTTGAAACCATGTTAAAAGACCTGATTTTTAGAATGAGGGGACCGCAGTTTTACGACTCACTTTTCAGGACCATAAACTTTCAGGACTTCAGAGACTTTCGAGAAACGGGTCCCTGGTCATAACACTGCTTCTTCAAAGCGAGGCTAGGTGGTCATTCTTTCATCAAAGATCAGTTCTCATCTTACGCAAATAAAATTTGTTTCAATGTCAGTGGCACCAAGTCTCGCTTTGATAAAAAGTTTGGTTACTTGGTAAATCAGACCTATGAGCCTTATATAACGTGTGTTCATGTGATGAGTTTACGGAGAAACTTTGTTACTGCATCGGAAGAGCGGAAAGTGTCCACTGGGTTGATAGCGTATTTATGGCCACTGTAGAGAGATTCAGAGACCAACATTTTTAACCTCTTGCAGCTGATAATCAACCTTATCAAATTAGTCAATACCAGTCAGTAGCGTAAGCTGAAAGAAGTGGCATCGTCAGTCCTGAAGGCTTGTTTGATTTGGCGTCTGAGAAGTGGTTATATTCGGACTTTTGCAGTAGTGCTTAAGACTTTGTAGATCGGTAGAGGTCAAAAACGGTTTGTTTACTATCTTCAAGGCTGGACGAGATCTCTTATGGCTCATTTCACGTTCAGTATGGATTCAAAACCAAGGTAAGAACAAAGGTATCTTTGCCTCGAAACACGACTATTTTATTTGGGCGGAGGAGCCCAACTTATGGTTAGCTGATCGCTATGACCATATATGTATGGCCTCAAATTTGCAATTGAGGACTAATGCGCATGCGTAAGTCTCAAAACCAGGCATGCAGATTAGAGTAGAGTGAAAGGGAAGCCGACATTGTGTTCTTCGAGGTACTACTTTACCTCATGTAATACAGTCACAGAGTGTCTCCATAATTCAGTTATTTCCTCGTGTAATACAGTTATATATTAAGCGTCCCCGTCATTCACTTATTACCTCGTGTAATATGAAGTGTCCCCTAATTCAGTTACTACTTACATGAGCATTTAAGCTTAAGTTTGTTTTTACACGTAAAAACTCCGTAAGGAAGTTGGTGGCGGTTGGCATCCCAGTTGAACGCCTCCAGGCGTCTTGTTATTTTTTGCTTCGTTTCCTCCGAAACGAACCGTAAACGTATTTACACAGTGAGGTATAGTGGTCAATCAAAATAGAGTTTGTAATTGAATATCTAACCATCTATTCTTCGAGATGCAAAAACAAACTTATGATCACATGAACCTGAAGTATGGCAAAAGATAAACGTGTAGTGTACTCTTATACATGTATATGTACTCGTGTAGTGCGACGCTTGGTTTTATATTTACCTTTTCCGCTTATCTTTCGAAAACGCATAAACCGATCGTAATGAGCCTGAGGAAAGTCTAGTTGTCTGAACGACGTCAGTGGATAAACTAAAATTTCTATTGAAATTGCACGCTCTCTTTTCTTTTCTTTTTTTTTTTTTTTTAAGCTCAGTGCCAGTGATGTTGTTTATGGTATAAACGCTCTTCTAGAGGCTCCGGTAGGTTCCAATACAGGTGCCCTTTTTTGCATCCTTTTTGCTGCGGTTTTGCAATGTTACTAAGCGTCTCCAATTATTTTTATAGAGCTGACGAAATCGTCTTTTTTCAGAACGAAGGAATGACGAAATCGGACAATTTCTTGGAGGCACTAGATGCTTTGCAAAGGTAGGTGAAAACAAACGAGAACCTTACCGGTTGCCGTAAAATTCTACTTTAAGAATCTCCCCTCCCCGAATCTCCGAGCCTAGAACCCATTCTTAATCCCCCCTCCCCCGCCCGGCTCAACGATTTAAAAACATAGTGTTCAAAGAACCTGTTTGACCTTTTAGTTTTTTTCGCTAATGACAGGTTGCTGCTTCCTTCGTTTTTTGCACAGATCCAACATTGACAAGCTACAGGATGGTATCGAAATGGGAAAGAAACAGGTTGTCTTATTTTTGGGTGATTTCTGCTTAAGATGGCATGCAAATACAGTTGTCTCCCGAATTCAGTGGTGGCCGCCTGGCTCGCACCTTTCCGGGCGAACTATACCGCACCCTCACAATTCAAAATTGGGACCGAACTTTAAAGGGAACAAAGTAAAGTTGTCCACATTGCCGGAAAAGGGAACAACGCAAAGATTTCCCGATGACAGACAAGAATAAGCCCTTTTATTTTCTGGGAGAGATCTTAACGCAGCGAGCGAAACACGCCATTCTGCCTGAAAACTGTCGCTTCTCCTTGC
This sequence comes from Astreopora myriophthalma, assembly GCA_014634185.1. Lineage (NCBI taxonomy): Eukaryota > Metazoa > Cnidaria > Anthozoa > Scleractinia > Acroporidae > Astreopora > Astreopora myriophthalma. The sequence continues at coordinate 2,812,695 of BLFK01000078.1, read as the reverse complement.
GCGAACAAGGTTTCGCGCTCGTTCCTCTGACTACCCCAGAGTCGTTCCCAGCCTCTCCAGGATTTCATTAGGACGCATTGCATGAGGGGAAGGCAGAATGGGGACAGGGCCTCAAAATCCTTTGACTTTCTCCCCAGGCTTCTCACCTCGGGCCGCCACGCAGATCTTAGAACGGCTCTCGGGACTGGTTCAGAAAACAGTGGACTCAAACAATCATAAAAGAAACAGTAGGCCCGAACCCTGAAAATAATTAAGCTTTGTTCTATAACGATCCAATGAAATTAGAGGTTGTAAAGAACTGCATGGTAGCTGTTCATCGCCTTTGAGCAACAGAGAAATTAGTAGGGACTGCGAACAAGTCTGAAAATACGTATCCCTCTTGACTGGACTATCCATAGTCCAGCCACGTGTTGTGTCTGTACTGAGCAGTAACTGATTTCAAGTGGTATCTTGTGCACGGCCAATGGTAATTTTGCTACCTTGCAAGACCTTAGAACTTGAAGCCACTGGTGTTTGTCTGTTTGTTTGTTTGTTTTAGTGACATATTTCTTTGTTCATTCTCATTTTCAGTTGATTGCGGTTGTCAATCAAGTCAGTACACTAATTGGCATGCACCAAGTGATGTGCGCCGGGCACTTTCTCTATTCGCACGTTAGAGAGGTGAGTGAAATGTGCAAAGAGCCACAATAATGGCTGGCTGGTTAGCGTGGTGGGTTTCTATCACTTTCCAGCTGGTCTCTGCATTGCGTCGTGTTTTCTCTGTCTCTTACTTCATTCAGTCACTCCCCGTTACTGTGCTTTTGTTTACAATACCAATTGAAAGCCGCTTAAGCTAACGAGCTATAATCATCTAGGTCCATGTGAAACCATTGAGAATGGTGTTTTGAGTTATTTTTAGGTGGCTGTGCGGTCAATACGCATGCCTCTCTTTGCAGGGCATAGCAGATCTGAAGATGTTCAGTAAGCCAGCCGTTCTGGGAGCATTGGCGCACTTTATCCTGTGTGCTTACGTAGCAATGGTAAGTTGACCGAGTGCTCAGCTGATTCTGCGCAGTCGCAAATGCGCTGTTGCTTCTTGAACACATGTTTCTCTTTTGCATTTATCCACTTCCTTTTGATAGAGCGTCGTTCCCAGGCTGCCCTCACTTTCCTGAGGGAAGGGAAGAAGAAAGACCCTGGAAACGAGCTTGTCTGTGCCTGTGACATTCGATGATCCTTTCCATCGGATGACTCTTGATTTTATGGCGCACTCTTTTGAGGCTACTCCACAATAGGAATACTCCCAATACTGATTTGCCAGTAGTGGTGTAACGATTCATATTCCTTGCGATTCGATTCAATTTCGATTATTGGCTTTCGATTTCGATTATTTCGATTCGATTATGCAAAATATTAATGTTTAATTCTTTCAATGATATGAACAACATACAACCCTAAACCCTCAATTTGAGGATACAATAGTAACAGGAACATTATTAATCTATAACAAGGTTTCCCTTTTTTGGAAATTATCAAGAGACAAAATGGCGCACAAATGACTGCAGGAACTGCAAACGTCTAAGAGTTCTGGATTCTGATTTCACAATATAATTCACTGAGAGCTCAATGGAAAAGATATGCAAAAAAAAGCGAACCAAAATCGAAACGCGGAATTAAAGAATCGTGAATCGAACCGAACGGTCTTAATCGCGATTAATGGAGAATTCGATTAATCGTTACACCACTATTTGCCAACCGAGTTCTTCTGGGGATAATTTCGAGTATTTTGGGAAACCTCATTCCACACATTCTTTTAATCCTAAATCGGATTAGAAGTTAACGGAATCCTCCCAAAAGAACGAGAATTTCTTTTGTTATTGTTTGCAACGCAATGCTTTTCTAATTCATTCCTAACTCTTTTTTTTCCCTCGTGTTTGCCAAGTCTAAAAACAAGAAAGCAGCAGCTCTGCCATTCGTTCTTGCTACGCCTCTGGATTCAGAGAAAGGTATGGATACTAGCCCGCAGTCGCTTCTTTTCGAAAGCATTTCGCGCCACAATCAAACAGAAATGTTATAGAGGAAGACGGAAAAGAAACTGGAAGGGAGAGGAGAGAAAGGAGACTTCCCCGCCCAACCCCCTATTAGTATTGTTTTATTTCTTTCGCGCTCCATAGGTGTACTTTAGGAAACGACTGCTACGCACGCTCCAAAATCAACAAGCACCCTGCCAAAGAGAAGAAAGTGCCTTAGTTTTTACGTTACGAGTTTGTTATCATATGATGGCGGTCGTTGCCGGGCAAAATCGCTTAGAAAATGTGTGTGAAGAAAAACGGAACTGTTTCATGTTAGCGTTCTCGCTCCGTGGTTTGCAATGGTCAAGTTTTTGCGAGGTTGCATGATTCATGATAAACAATAATTGCGTTTGGTGGCGACTATATGGAATCCAGCCTTGAGGAGTGAAAAGAGCATTTTGAATGCTACTTTCCATGTTTTGGTGCTTGTTTTTCAGGAACTTGTCTTTTGATTGGAATTCCCCCAATTGCTGACGATTCAGGCAAAAAGTAAGTGGTCTAGACTGAAAGAATCAGGTGGATTAAAGTTATTGTCACGTTGTGACTGAAAATGATGACTGTTGATAGGTTGTCACCATGGCATCTGGAGCTTGGCCATATGCCCGGGTTATTTGCAATGTATTCCGGCCAAATTAAGCTTAGACTGCTGGCAGTCTGTTTTTCTCTCGTAATTCAGTAGGGGTTATGAGGCGAGACGTTTTGGCTAAAGGAGAATGGGACGAGACATGGGCGCGGCGCGCACGAGAAGAAAAACACTGCCATACCACCCTTGTCTCGCCTTCTTCTCTACACGGCCAACGCCATACCGCCCTTTCGAGTTCGCGATGACCAAGCGCTCGTCTAGTGACCCTTAGAGAATAAACCGGCTGCCATGCAGCAGACTAAATTAAGCTGTAGTCAACAATCGCATTAATTGCAACTCATGATACCCAACACCACTGCATGTTCCATACTTTTCTGGTTCTTTCTTTGTTTCTTTTTCGTAGTTTCCTTGGGAAGGCTTTTGAAATGGCGGCCAGTAAAACAAAATCGCGCACAGTTCATGATCACTTTGACCCGGCAGGTATGTCTCAGTTTTATCATTGTAACATGGCCTTCGAAGCTCCTAACCAAACTGCAGTTGCCGGGTGAGTTTTGATGGGTGCTATTCTATCACAGTCTAAATTTCGCGCAGACTCCGAAGTGTCAGAGTGCTGTCGTAAAACCAAAACCATTGTATTTACTTTGGACAGACGCAGGCAATTAAGTGAGTTAATCGTAGGGCAAAGCGATTACGTGCGACCGGCGCTAAGCGCGGGAAACGCGAGAGAAAAAAAAGGGACAATTGACTTTGCTTTGGTCCGTGATTGGCTGAGAATGTGGCACGAGAGTTTTTAGCCAATCACCAAGCGTAGTAATGCAAAACCGCTCTGCTCTGATGTGTCCCCTTCCAGGTTGTGTCGCATGTAAAAGCTTGATAGCTTATTAGTTTGAAGGTAAACTCTGTCAAACTTCTTTTTTTGTTCTTGTCTCCCAGCCTTATCATGCTTTTTCCAATTGGGACTTTTCTTTCGTATCTTACTTTTACAGTGATTGAAATAAAGAGTGAGGACCGTGGAAAGTTCTTCGACGCCCTCTCTGCTCTTCTCATCCCAAAATAATGAATATTGTGAACTTCTCCATGTTAGAGATTTTCATTCCTTATAATGTAAGGAACGATAATGCCGCGCTTCGTCCCGTCGTTGAACTTAACTAGAAATTTGCAAACTGGAAATCTGTATAGTCAACTCGTTTTAACAAAATGAACTCTCCGCTGAGAACTTTCTTAAACAGCATAATATAAAACCCTCACTGAGTTCAAAACTGCATTAGGGCATATGATTTGAGAGTGGCGACCGACAGGAAGCGGACGCCGCCCGGTTTTTCCTACAAATGCGCAAGACAGTGTTTTTAAAAGCCATACTTTGTATAGATATCTATATATTGAATTGTGGCATGTATAGTGCTTAGTGTAATGTTAATGAATCCGTGGGTCGTGCTTTTCTTGTGTACAGTTAATGAGAGATTGAAAATTAAAAGTTCATAGATTTTGTCACTCTCACGTCTTCGGGTTTTTTTTTTTTTTTTTTTTTTTCGCCTTGCTCCTTCATATCTCCGGCCAGACAGCTTAGCGCTTTAAGCAAAAACTCTGGGAGCGTAAAAATGCGCCGGTATTGTTGCAGTGAATCAAAGCCTGAGATAAAATACACATCATAGTGGGGGAGGGTTTGTCTACAACCTGGAAAAGAAGAATGTGTTTATACCCCACAAGACACCACGGAGCTCAGAGACTCATGTTAAAGTGGCCTTACGTTCCAGGTCGATTTTAAATTTGGAAATGTTTTTATTTCCGGGGAGAAGGTGAAAACCGAAAGATGAGACCCCACATATCCCGAGAGTCAGCTCCAGGCCACTTTCATTGAAGGCCCAAGCCTCAGCCTGTTATTCAAATCGAGTCATCACAAAAGTTCTCTCTTGGACTCGCTTTGAAAAGGAGGCTGAAGTTAACTTTTTGAGCGAAGACGCGCTATTAGCACTGTCCAACAATGGAAAGGAATTAAGGCGATCTTACACATGCTTATGGCGTCGACTGACGACAATTACTATTTTTAGACACATTTTTCAGACGATACCGATGAGCTCAGTGCTGCCAATGCAATAGCCGTGACAAGCTGCCGCACAAAGAGCTGTTCTTGATAAGCAGACAAAGGGTCGCACCATGTTATAAAAGATCCATTAGCAACTGAAAACCCCTTCGTCATGGGTCCCCCTACGTGGGGGTGCACCGATATGAGATGTCTTGTTTTCAGCATTGTCTGGTCACACGATGCAATTTTCAGGTTTTCAAGTTCTATTCTTTAGCGCAAAGGAAAATGAATTTGCCCTGCATTATTATTTTGGACGAAGCCTTAAAACTGCAGTAAAATGGCCACAATCAGCCACAACGCACGAGGCGTCGACATCACTACGCCTTTGCAGGAAGTGTTTTCGCTAATACCCTCATGATTAACCTCGCCATCAACACTTGACAAGTCTGATACATTAATTTTTCCGGCTCTGAAATTTTCCTTGAACTTCCTTTTATTTAATCGCTTTTTTTTTCTGGTGGCCGGCTCTACTTGTATTTCAAGTCCCGAAATGTCACAAAGGTCACGATAAAAATAATTATCGCGGGGAAAAGCATTGAATTTTAATAAACTCTAAGAAGGAAAGCATCTTCTAATCAAAAGAATTATTGTTTGAAGAAGATTCGTGTTGTTAACATTTGATACTTCAGTAGACAGTAAAACCTTTTAGCAACTCGACAGCGCAATGTTATGTCAACTGAGCTAGTCTGTTGTCCCACGTGACTTTTAATTTTATTGACACAATAATAGTGTTCCCTTTGTTGTTATTCTGTCTCGATATTTTCTAAGTTTTTAATTTAACATAGACAACCGAGATTTCTCTAGAAGAATTAATCAAGCTGGGCTAATATTTCGGTGTAATTTTTGTTGCACGGGGAACTTGTAAACACGTTTTTGGACGAAAAGGGACAACGTGCTAAAAATCAATTATTACGCAAGCATGAGTGGACAATCAGCCAATCAGAATTCGTCATTTTGACAGCGTTTCTTTATTTGAAGCTGATTTTGCACTATTTGGCCTGATTTGCGCATCCTACTTTGGTTTGGCTTTTTGAAACTACACTGGTTTTAGCTGGGGAATGTGCTCTGTCCCTGTGGTTAAGAGGAAGTCATTAACTCACACTGTGCTGTGAGTTGAAATGTAAATGCATGCTGTCAACTTGCGTAGATCGCGGCTGTTGGACGACCCCTAGAAGTTTCTTCAAAAAACAAAAACTCTGACCCGAAGAAGCAGAAGTTCAGCAGCAGTAAAGGGAGGCAGTTTTGAGAACACTCAGTCCAGTTGTAAGGGTGTGAAAAAATGGAAGTGAAGGTATGTTTTGTTGTTTTTCGTTATTCAAAATGTTGTCAAGCAACGTCGCACATCTTTCTGGTACGCGCCATCGACCCGAGAATAATTTATCGGGCGATCGGTTGGGTTTGCAAGCTGACAGGTTAAAACTACAGATATTGTTATATATAGCAGATATTTTTCTTGTAGTATTGTTATTTTCATGATGTTTTAGCGCTTCGGTGTTTCAGTACTTCAGTCGTCAAGGGTTTCGAAAGCAGAATTGAACAGATCAATAAATTTACTTGTGTGTATAATTTTCCAGTATTGCTCGTTGTGACACGGTAGAGCAAGTTCCTCCGTTTCAGTGATACATTAAAAACTATACAGTTAAACTTATCTGTAATAGCTCGAGAATACTGGCTTTCCCGTACAAAGGAACTTAAGATTAGAGGCCTTGGAAAACCCTTGAACATAAAGGATCCTACATGTAATTGATCAAAAAGCAACGGTCTGTTTACACTTCTCGGCTTCTCTGAAGTCGACCTTATGAAGACCACATGGTAACACTCTTGAAAGGTGATGTGAAGTAAACGTTTCGGCGACGTGCACTGTGCATCTGTCGAAAGAAAAACCACTAAAAGACCTTCGTGTTGACCTGTTTAAACTATTTTAAAGAGGCTGAAGCCGGACGGAGAAAGGCATACTCCTTTTGTTGAACCGGATGCTATTGCGACCTCTTGTACGGATCAACCAAGCTTATTGGCGCAAAAATCGCTCAAAAGGCATGGATTAGTCATTATGTTATTTCTGTGTCTGTCAACCTCTTGATATAGTGTATTTTAAATCTCTGGCTCCATACCTCATCAAAGAGAATTTCCAAACGCTCAGCATGCAGACAAATATTCTTTTATTTGAGTTGTTTAAAAATTGCCAACAGCTGCGATCTTTTTATTAAAAACGTGGTTTGTCTTTATCTTTAACTTTTTACAAATTATTTGGAGTGTAAAGTTACCTAGCAGTTTGACTCGTTCATTCAGTTCATTTCGCAGATATCTCTGCAACTAAACATAAACAGGATTTTAATACAACAAAGTCAGTTGAAAAAATATTTTCAAATTATATATTTTCGTCTTCTTTTGCTGTATGGTGAGAGATGAAATTTCGAAAGAGAAATGCATGCAACAGGGAAAAAGAGCATTTAATCTTTGGCCTGCGGTTACCTAACCCTACGTGAATCATGTGATTTATAGATTGATTGCTTATTGTTTGATCTAGAGACCTAGCAAATAACCCAAACTATTAATTGATCAGCATTTTCAAAGGTCGAGAAGGCTTTTAACCAAAAGAGTACATGTGAAGCTGCATAAGCTGAAAAGAATCCCTCCCGTACGTTGCATGTGCTGTGCACAAGCAGAAGATACATATGATTGATACCTCTATGACTACTTATGTCAGCCAGTTTTTAGGCCTTGAGCCAGTTGTTCAAGTGCTAATTAACTTTACCTGCAGTTAAAAATTTCTTCCTCTGAAAATGCTTTGAAAAAGCAATTTTAATTTTAAGGGGCCATTTAGTATTTTTTTTTAAACACTGGCCTCAACAGGATGATGTCTGAGTATCAAATACTTAAATGCAAATCTTATTCCTGTGGTCATTGAGTTTCTGCAACCTCACTGATCCTACTAACTGGTCTCACTCCATAAGTATGGGAGTAATGCATTCCCATGCTTGCAGAAAGACCCACTGACTGGTCAGTATAAAGTGTAGACTGCAGACTTAGTGTGGACTATTGTTTTGTCGTTCTTTAAACATGAAAGTATTTTTGTCACTTTTCATTTACATTGTCAAGGCAATGGTCCGCAGTGTGCATTTTACACTGACCAACCACTGACTGTGCAATTTAATTAGAATGTATTATTGAAGAAAACAATCATGTCTGCTGACAGTACCATATATCTGGCAACTTATCCGGTAGAATCGGAGATTGTTTAATATTATAGCCTTAGGAGCTGATGCTAATTCACCAGAGTCAGTGGCACCAGGTCCAGCAAGCAGAGTCATTGCTCTGAGCAATTTGATGTAGCTAAATGCAATTTAACCTAGTTAACAATGAGGAGCAAGCGTTATACCTGTGGGTATTGTTGTTTAGCGTTGTGGTGCACTTTAGCGTTGTGGTGTGTTTTTAGCGTTGCGGTGCGTTTTTAGCATTGTGGTGCGTCTTAGCGTTGCGGTGTGTTTTAGCGTTATGTTGTTCCCCCTAGTGTCGTCAGTCCTATTATACCCTTATCTGTGGGTCAGCATTCAGCGGCTACAGTTGCTAAGGTTGGGCCTTTAGCAACGGTCAGCGGTCTGCCCATTATGTGTGCAGCTTGGCTGTAATTTTACTGTGTGGTTAGCAGAGTGTTTAGTTTCTAGTTGGTGTGGGATTGTGTTCCCCCTCCCTCCCCTCCCTTTATATATCGGGGTAGTTTGGGGTTGTTATAGTCTTGCATGTTTGCAGTCATGTTGATTCATTTTATTTGCCAGTGTTTTCTTTCATTCCTTTGTTTTAATGGTTTTCATTGTTATTATTACTGCTATTTTATTTTACTTTAGTCTATTTTGATCGGCTTCCATTGAAGGTTTTTCAGTGTGACTGGTGCTCGTGTTTTGTGTTGTCTCAATTTATTGGTTTATCCCTTCGTTGGGGCAGGGGCTTGTGGCTGGGTTGTGGATACTGCTGGCCACGGGGGTGGTTCCATCCCGCAGGGGTTGGATTCCTGGCCAACCGCAGGGTTGTTTTGGGCACCTGACCTGCACTTGTGACGAATGTTGTTAACTGTGATTAAAGAAGAACTTCAGAGTGTGCTTAAAAATAGGCTATATATCTTTCTGCCAAATTACATATTTAAAATTGCCTTCAGTTTCAAGCCCCCTCTTCCCACACACTCAAACATGTATGAACAAAAATCACCCCCTCCTCCCTAGGAAGAAACTTGTGCCATCACTGGGAGCTTATGCCAACTTCCAGATGAACACAAGTCAATGGAAACTGAAAATTATTCTGTGAAAACTGGGAGGTCAAAAATTGGTCATGTCCAAAAAAGTGTCTTTCAATTTACATACATCTATTTTCTCTAGATTTGCGCTCAAAGATGACATTGATTTTTTAATAACTGACAAAGGAATTAGCCATTTCCTTAACTGTCATACAGTTGCCACAAACAGAATTAGTTGACTAATTTATTACTTTTAACAAAATCAAAAACATCATAAAATTGACGTATTGACACTGTGCTATGGAAAGGAAATTAATATTTTTGCCAAGTACTTTCATTATGAGTTAAGATTATGCACCCCCATCAAAATCTTACTGCTGAATACTGTAGTTTAGTTCACTAGACTAGTACATCCGAATTCACACTTAAAATTGTATACCAAGAGTGGTTGTAATTTCTAATTTTCACTGAAATAAATTGTAAATCACTCCTTGGTCACCAAGACTTGCATGCTATAAATGACTAGAGCTGATTATTTCTACAAGGTTTCATTCTTTTTGTTTTTTGGTTTGTTTTTGTTTGAATTCTGAGACCCCATTGCTTTACATGTTGTCATGTTGATTTGATTCGTAAGTGTTTTATGTTGATTTTAATGTTTTTTTTTTCATTGAATCTTGTCTGAATTTACATTATTGCATGACATGGATCTCTTGAAGGGGATCTTTGTAATGTAAATTAATACTTGGCATGAAATAGGTTTATTACTTTGGCTTTGCAAATATGTTTTCCTTTTGGCTGCCTGCGGAATTCAATAACTTTCACACAGATGTGTGAAAATTCTGGCTTTGCATAACTTTAAGACTGAGTTTGTGAATGAGGCATCCTCAACACAGAAAACAACATTACCTGTCCTTATTTCAGTTTGTAATCTCATATAGTTATATCCTCCAAATTCACATAAATTTCAAGTATTTTTTCTCTTTTTACCTTCTCTTCGTGTCTTTAATCTGAAGGGCTTCTCATTTATCCTTGCCTAATTAGCAATTATCTTGGTGACATGTTTTCATTTCCTGTCGATATGAATAACAGCAAGCTGGTTAATGTTCAACAAACTTACTGTATGATTACACTGCAAAGGTATTTTCGCAAGCCTGACCACCTGTAGTGACTCGACTTCTGTGAAAGAAATATGGTTTTTATATGCATAACTGTTGTAAACACCCAGGTAGGAACAAAAAACGTTGTGAATATTCCATTGAGTACCATGTAGTCAACCTGAACTAATAAATCAGAGTGCTTATTATTATTTCATGTGGTTTTGAAACCTAGTCCATCAAAGTAATGTGGTTTCAGTGTTTAGGAAGTGTGTGTTTCAAAAGCAGGCGCTAGTTCAGCCATAAAATGGCCAGGATTTATTCTTCTCACTTGCTATATTATCCTAAACAACCTTACCTCACTCAAGACAATCATGGGCACAACTTTGTAAGTTATTGTGTCTTAAATGACTTCTTTTGTTGTTTTTGAATCAATTTTAGTGGATATTAGTGATTCAGCGGGTAATAATTTGAATTAAATTTCTCTGTCTCCTTTTGAGGAACTGCTGGTAAACATAGCTATATTGAAGCAATCTGGCATTGCTTGGTTTTCAGTAAGAAACTGTTGTGAAAGGAGACTATTAAAGCAGTGTTTCTAAGTTCTCTTCTCCAAACAAACATTGGTTCTAAAGCTCTCAGAAGGTCATCTTACATTGCTTTATTTATAGAGTGTTGCTTTCAGCTTCATTAAGTTACAGGTAAATTGCAAACAACAGCTTCTACTTGGACGACCTTGAAAATCTGTGAAATTTCACATCATAACTAGCACTGTTTTTTTCCTGAATATACATGTATGAATAAATGTAGATGAAAGTTGAATACAATGATGGTAATGCAGTGAAGATTTAAGGCTTGAATGGGGCTTGTATCCACTCAAGCACACACGATTGGGGGGTGTGGCTGAACCCCACTAAGCTTCAGGAGTTTTAAATTAAAAAATAATATATACACATATGTATATTTAGATAGAACACATGAAGTTGTGCAGTAGGAGCAGACTGTGAGGAAATAAACTTTTAAAATGCCTGCTCGTGATGACAGAAATTGAATGCAAAAAAAAAATAATAATAATATATTTGTGCCCAGAATATACCAGCTAGCATCTTCACAATGCAGAGCTGTGGCTAGTTTTTCAAGAAGGTGGGCAAATTGGAGAAAACAGTGAATTTTTAGTGTTGACTGTGGTGTACCTCTGTCAGAGTAGGCATGGATGAAACTCTGGGTAGGAAGGGAAATCCCTGGCCCCTTGGCCCTTAATGACAACTATGCAATGTGAGACATGTTAGAGAGTGCAGCCAGAGTCTGCCGTTTCAAATTCCTATGGGAAATGTAGAATTGATTTAGATAACAGGGCTTCAAAATAAGCAGGGCCATAATAATTCAGTCAATATAATGCATGTTGTTTGAGATGGTGGGAAATTCAAGGTAACCAAGTTTAAGATAAATGGGTAACGTACTGTGTTTATAGTCTAGTCATGCTGCCGAGGTGGTTGGTCAAGAATGTGTTAAGCCTAGTGTTCACTGCTGATGCCAGCACAAAGGCAATCGCATTCATAAGGGAAAGATAAGACATTCATGTAAAGTGAAAACCAACCATAGGAACAGCATAATATTTTAGGGATGAAAGATTCACCATTTTCCATGCCCTCTCTCTTATAACAGGGTGCTGTGAATGGACTCTGGAGTGTTTTTTTTTTAGTTGGACTAATGTGAGAGCTTGTGTTGGGCATACACTTTGTTCTGTTTTCATGCAGTGCAGGCAAATGCAAGCATAAGTGCAAGGATTGGGAATGTGACATATTTTTTTGTTTGTGCATGCAGTTATGCTCATGCTTGTGTCAAGCCTGTGCTGTTATGCTTGTGCATACAGCATAATAATAATAATTATGCAGAATTTGTGGTTCTGTCACTAGTAAGAAACAAGATTTTGCACCAGACCAAAAAGATTGGTCATACAACACACTAATGGCTTTAAACTTAAAGTGATTACTGACTGTTATGTTATGAATAAATATTATTGTAACATTGGAAGACTGCAAGGATCTGAAGGGAATGTTAAGGTTCAGGTTAGTTTTTGTCTATTCGTAAGTTAAAGTTCTGTACTAAAAAGTCTAAATAGTTTTTGAAGTCAGCTTTTTATGTCTATTCATAAAGTTAAAGTTTGATACTAAGAAGTCTAAATAGTAATTGAAGTCAGCAATTCACAATAATTTTTTTAACTTTATAAATTTTTGCAGGATCATGATGCTGAGGAGGATATGACCTTGGATGATGTTGATTCTGTGAGAAACTTGTTGGACAGGCTGAAACATGAAAAGGAGCGAGAACTTAGACAGGTGATGTCAGGGAATGGTTTTGAATTATTGTTGCATGAACATCAACTTCATTGTACATGCTCTTGTGAAAAGGATATAGATCAGTCGGTCTTCTAATCTCCAATCTCCCCATGACGGCCACTCATCAGCACGATGCAGAAGGAAAATAGTTCTTTCTTTGGAACGGTCATCTTTACCAGATAATTAATTTTTATCTGTGATAAAGGCAAATCGTCTAGTTCTCAGAGTAATTAAGTTTCCTCGGCATCAAGAGCATGCATGAATGTTTTACATGTACATCTCATATACTGCGACCCAATTTGTTTCCTGTAAGAATGCAGGTGTTTGTATGTAAGCATTTCAGTGAAGTTTTTTGAAGTTGCAAAGAAACCTGAACAAATATCCAGGCTTGAAGGGCTCAGAAACAGTCATGACTCTGCAATTTCGCTGCACAATGGACTGTTATCATGCGGCGGTCATTTTGAGTCCCAAGTAGCGAAAAGCGTGACGCTTTCTTTTGTTTTATTCCCAAATAAATATTTCTTCAATTTGCATTTGCTAACTCTATTATTGGCTTTTCTGTCCGACTACATGTAGTTGGGTGATACTAAAGCAAGTAGACCTTTTGCCCTCAAGGGCCTCGGCCTCGCCTCATGGGCTATTGACCCACATAGTCCTTGCAGGCTACGGGTCTAATTGTTAAATAGGCAAATGCATGGTGGAGAATATATGATATTTCATGTTATTTGAACTGTGGATATGAAATGATTTTGAGGTTAGCGGGATCATCACAGGTACATGTACATGTAATGGAGCAAGTAAAGCAGCTGTAGAGAAGCCTGGAAAGAATCCAGGCTTGTTCTACCTGCAGCTGAGCTGTCAAACCAACTGGGGGCTTCATGTCTTTAATTGTTGTGGGTTTGTATCATATACCAGTATTGTTGGAGGTGAATGCTTGTTTGTGGAAATGTGAAATGATCACGATTTGAGCTCACTGGTATTGGTATTGCGTTCTCCAGGCTGGATCAAGTTCAATGAGAGAAAATGAAAATAGCACATCAAGTATGTTCATCATTACTACTTCACCATTTTTGTTACAAAACAATGTCATGTCTTTGCATAGTTTGCGAAGTGGTTGTATGGGAAGTTGTTTTGTACATGTATAATCGTAATCAGTGGAGTGTCGCTGTATTGCTAAATACAGATCCTTTGTGAAACTTCAGATGTGGATATAGGTAAGGTATTTGAAGGACTGAATAGAAAACTGTTGAAATTGATTTATGACGTGTTGTTTTTGTTTTTTGTCATTTCGTGAAATTATCGCCAAATTCAGAGGGCGACAAATGGCACTTTGGTTCTGGAGTAAACTGTTGTAAGTTATGCGTTTAAAAAAAAAACCAGGGTAATACGTCACTAGCTTGCATAGGTCTGCTAATCTTCTGAACAAATTAAATTCTTATGCTTTTGTTGGAAAGTGTCAGCAATGTCTTTACACTTCGTTTCTAGACTCAAAGCAGGATGACCTGATTGGTGAGCTCCAAGAAAAGCAAACTTCTCGGGTGGTGAATTTGAAGTCAGTTGGCAAAACAAAGTCCAGCCAAGGAGATGAAATGGGAGACAACTCAAAGAAAAGGAAACAGGATGATTTCTCAGTGGAGGTGCTAGAGAGAGCAGAGGTTAGTTTTGTTAACAAAAAGATTACACCATTGAGGGAAGACGAGAAAACTAGCAATCAAGACTCAATTTTCACTTTTTCCCCTTGTTGTCACTTATCATCTTTGTCAGAGAAGGTCACATTTGCAGTTGTCAGAAGAAACGCAACACCTTCTCAGGTATCTTAAGACCCTGAGTGGTGGTGTCTGCAGGATTAAAACTGAAGACTGGTATCTTGTCCCATTTGGTTAACCAAGTGGCCAGTTTTTCTATTGTACCATCTGCATAATGATGTTGTCCATTAGGCCTTTAGTATGATTGCTGCCTGCTCCATTGGATGCTTGAACTTGCAACTTTACAACATGAGTTCATCTGAAGTGATAACTGAACAATAAGCAACAACACCAACAAAAAGACATGGGACCCACTGAAACTAATCCTCGTTATATACAGTAGGTTGTATTTTGATTTAGGATGTTCCTTACCTTTGGCTATCTTAACCAACTCGTCCATTACATGGATAACGGTTACTTTTAACATTCTGGAACTTTCTAGTAGTTAGTAAATCAGGTGCTTCTCGAAACATCTAGTAGACGGAGAACATTCTAGAATATCCTAATTTTAACCTTTGGAACACAACCCTCCAACTAAAGAAACACAAATGAGTGATAGTATTGCATGTACATTTTGTATCTGGATATTGCATTCACTATTGTGTGAGGCAGTTGTCTTAAAGTTAACAACTGCATTGCTTAGCGGAAGTTGGGGAAAGATTTCCGTACAGCTCCCGACATTAATTATACATGCATATTCCTACTAACCCTCTTCCAAAAAGAACGAGCGTGAATAGAGTTTTGCTAGGCATATGCATGCATAATGAAGTAGGGACCTGTACGGAAATCTTGCCGAGGTTGGGATATCCAAGGGCTTCCACATTTGGCAGTCAGCCCCTAGATTGAATAATGCCCCCATGGCTGGCACAACCCTGCAACCCAGCCATGAGCCCCCACGCCGGGAATTTAAAATAAGCAGGCACCCGTCA
>BLFK01000078.1:2753974-2787852 GCA_014634185.1 Astreopora myriophthalma | reverse complement strand
CCCCCCCCCCCCCCCGTATGGAAACCCGACCGGTATGTGTGTAGTGAAGAATGTAGCCTACTAGATCACAATATTTGTTACTTTCGCAGTCTTTTTGTGTGAGTTAATTTGTTAAATGTCGTTAAAACAGCTCGTGCGCACCCGACGCAAGTTACAAATTCAGTAACCGTACCAACATGGAAGAAGCAACTAGCGGACAAACGAAAGCAACGAGTTGAGCTCAGTAGCGTGGAAAAGAGAAACAAGGAAAACGAGCCAAAGATATCGCCCGAAATACCTCTGTGGAAAAAAGAAGCTGCAGAAAGAAGGAAACGCCGAGAAGCGTCGCCGTCTAGGATGCAGCCAGAGAAACTCGATAGGTCTGCGGAAATCCCTGAGTGGAGGAAGAAGTTGTCGGCTACTCGCCGAGCAAAGCCGACCAGAGTTCCTGAAAGCCAGGCAGAAGACCCCGTGGACCAGGTCCCAAGTTTTATGAAAGAGTTTGAGAAGAAAAAAAAGGCTCGTTCTCGAGGTAAATGTACGTAAATTTCGTAATTACAGCTGTTAGCCCAGCAGGACAGAGAGAGAGAGAGAGCAGACATGTAGAGGAGACTAAGGGGCGGCGGCGCGAAGATATGAATCTTATTTTCGAGTGGCAAAAAAGAAGTCGTCGGTTTTAAGATATCCATCCATACTGGGCTAAGTGCTCGAATAATTCCCTAGTGTAGCATATCTTGCTACTCGTGATTTGTAGAAGGCCGTTATACTTTCCGCAACGCTTCTCGCAGCTTTGCAGCGAATTCTTCAAACTTCGAACCGTGCAACTCATGTCGCAACATTTTGAGGCATCTTTCATTGATGATGCCGGTTCATTCTCGAGAGAGCCGAGAGAAATTGCCCGAAACGTCTCCCATTGGAACATATGACAAGCAACATGTGTCGCAACGTTAAGTTTTGTCGCCGGCGACAAAATTACGAGACAAATTGTGGAAACGCGGCCTCAAGGCTCAAACGGTAGAATCACCTTGTTTTTTATTATTTTTTATTTATTTATTTTTTTTATCACGAACGAACTGAACTGTAGCGCACAATCTAAGAGTCCACCGACTTAAAAACTGAGTTAAACCACCTCGTTCCACAAAGTAAATAGAACCCGCGAAAGAACACCCTAGGTAAGAATATTTGTTGCTTTTAAAATTAACACTTGTCTATCTTTTGTTTGTTTGTTTGTTCCTTGCAGGGGTAAAAAACGCAAGTTACGTGTGACGGAAAAAGATACGAATATTGTGGGTTACTTGTAACTTCATTTGTGTGATGGTGTCTGAGGATTTGAGAAGACAGTTTCTATGAAAGCAGGAATTTGGTGGTGTCTTTCGTGAAGTGTCATTAATTAGATCAATGTGTAAAAGAAGAGGAATTTATTTGTCACTTGTCTTGAATTTTAAAGACACGAAAAACGTTCTTATTTGTAAATGGGTACGGTTTGGATGTGTTACTTTTTTACTCCATTAGTCTCAAAATGGTGGACTTTTCACTGGCTTTTAATATTCGCCGTGGCTGCAAGGCATTTCACGTTTTAAGTTTGCCTCGGCTAGAGCAGGTGCTGAGCAGATAATTTCCTTAGATTTTATGTGATATTTAATTGTAAATACAAACAATCAGAGACTATTTCAAGATATATTTTGGTACTGCTATTTTTTACATCTTTGGTATTTTGTATTAATACCTGGTCTTCTAGTCTAGCAGCAAAATCTCGTTTCATGAGAGTTCACTCTAAATTTTTCCTTTGTTATGGAAAAGGATGTCAAGAATCGGCTTTGTTTGTTTTTGTTTTATAAAGCAATAGCTGGCTGTTAAATCTCGCATACCGTGTACAATTCAACCAGTCAAGACACGGGGAACGTATGCTTCACCTGTTGCCCGTGTTTTACCGGGCTTTTACGCGATGTTTGTCCGCGTTTTCCTGCGCTTGCGACTGCTGGCAAGGGTGAGTTTGATTTTTCTCCGCTGTGCGCTCTTTGGTGCCTGTACCCTGGGCTTTGATTGGTTGGTTTTTGACGGTTTTTACCACGCATGATGCACTGGTGACTTGATAAATGTTGGAATACTTTTAAATGGGAATTGCTGACCTTTTGTTTTAGGTACAGTTTAACGCCCTTCTTGCTGCCTTCTCTGGACTTTTCCCTTTGGCTGTTCAGCCAGTTTTCAATATGAAATTTATAATAAAGTTACTTCCGTCTTTGAACCATGGATTCTAACCACTGGTGATTGCAGTTGATCGTGCGCGCGTGTTTTTGTGCGTGCTTTTTTTTTTTTTCGACGGAGCCTGCACACTGTTGAAGAAACAAGCCGGAGAACAAAAATGGTTGATTATTTGCGCTTCTATAGATCCTGATATTTAATGATCATCCATATTTTTGCTGCGAGCGGAGCGAGCGCAGACTTTTCATGATTGGTATCGGGATTGTTTTCGGTCTTTCGTTCACTACCCAGACGGCCTAGCAAACGTCACGGATACCGCACTATTTAAATACACGTTACCTGCGTAAAATTTCGCCGGCGAGAGCATCCGATGAAACTAGAGCCGAAAAACCGGTTACTCTCGCAGGCTACGTGAAAATATGCGACAGTAGAAATCCATGTTAATACACACTCGGAACTAGCCCGTTGTGTTCTGCGTCTCCCAGTTGTTACTTATTGGATTACCAGGGCATATGCCCACGCGCAAAGGAAATACTTAAGGTGGATCAGGTTGCATTCTTGTGGGGCTACTTTGTGTATTCCTGTTCCGGCTTAGGATTAGCGAATAACAGGAATAAGGTTTTCCAAAAGAACGCGCAGTCCGAAAAAGGAATGGTTCTTACAGAGGTGACCTGCCAACTAACGCTCATAAAAGTCTGGACACGACTGAGACTGGCGCTTCGGCGGCCGCGCACGATTTTCGCGCCAAAACGATTTCAAAAGAACGCATATTCTGTTGATTCCAAGTAAATCGTATTCTGTTGATTCCGTTCATTCCGCTATCGAGATGAGAATGAACGGAACACTATTCCATACTTTTCGAAAAGGGAATAGGTGCGCAAACCGACTGATTCTGACTATTCTTATTCTGGAATAGTCCCCCAAAAATGCACTCCGCCTTTGGTTCGACGAAAACAGAAAGGATAACCAGCAGCGGTACCCCTGGACATTTAAGCCTCAGTGTTGTACAAAGCAAAGTTTAAGGTACGTTGAAAGGTTTATGGTGCGTTTATTGTACCAAATAGGGTACAGAAACAAGGGAACTGAACCAGTGAAAATAGAGAACTCGGTTAAAACGATCGAATTTAAACTCATGGTATGAAGGGAAGGATCCCAAGCCCCTGTAAATTATCACATGGACCCAGTACTCAATTTTCAGTTTCGAAGACAAGAATTGTGATGTTAAAGGGAAACTTATCGTGACGATAACTTTTAAAGCAACGATGCCTTTTAAGCTGTACTATGTAACACATTCTGAGGGACGATTTTTAGCTTTGTAAGTTTTTTTATCCACCTTCAAATAGATGCATCTTAAAGATCTCGACGTTCCAAATTTGCTTGTGCCTGCAGGATTATGAGCCTAGCTCAGGATTATTGTTTGAGAAGAACTGCTGGTGAATCACCCACGTCACATGCACACTCTGGCCAGAATGGAGGTATGAGGCTGCAGGAATCTTAAGCTTAATCTTAGACCTGCAAGATTGATTAAACGGGAGAACCGCCAGCCACTTTATTGTAGGGATCTCCATACGCCCCCAGTGTTAACTGCAAAACGCCAACCGCAGTAGGCCTTTCGGAAAAATAGCACGAGCTGCGCAAATTAGCATCCCGTTGTCCGGGGAAGGTGGGAATTTTGAATCTGGCACGTGCTGTCCGCGCATTAGCATTCTACTCTCGATTTGCATGCGTCTTTAAAAAACTCTGAAGAATATCAACAGGTCAAAATGGCGTGCGAACTTTCAATTTTCGGTTTCGGGTTTTCAGTTTCTGTGCGTGGCGCCAGTTAGACTTATTTTGTTTTCCTCGAGTTCTAAAACTGTTTGATTTGATTGTGTCCACTGTAAATCAAGTCAATAACAGCAACGACAGCCTTGGAGAAAGGAGTCTTTTCTCATATTTTAGGTTGGAGACTCGCACAGCCTCTCTTCTCATCATGGAAGTTGGCTGTCTGTTGGCTGCATGTCTTGAGACTTCTCACACCGATAACGAAACTCTACGCGGCCAAGAAGGTAAGAGAACAATTTTTGTTTAATATTCAGTGGTTTCTATCAGACTGAGTACTTTTGGGGATCCAATAGGTGGTGTGCAACCAATCTATAGAGACACAGGTAACAATAATGAAATTTTCAAATGCTGGATGGATGACTCTATTGTTTTCGCCAACCAACATGGCGGCGATGTCGTAACGTGCACACCACCTATGTAAGCTCTGTTAGCAAACGTTCAAGTCGCAGGTGAGATAGAAACACCGGCCATACCAAAAGCGAACCTTGGTCTGCTTACCTCGGTTAGTTTATCGTCAAATCTTACGGTGACAGCTGTCGGGATCTTCACGCACGTACCGATAGTATAAATGGAACATTGCAGGCGCCCATTATAAAGCCTTTTGTCGTCAATAAGAAGCAAATGACCTTTACTTTAAGCTTGTCCCAGGCGTTCGTTAGAAAATGGATAGGAAAAGCTTCAACCTTTTTCTTTCCCTTCATTTCATTTTCTGAATCTAACCTCCTCCATTCCTTCCTTCCTTCCTTCTTTGCCCTGTCGTCCCCCTCTATCTGGCTCATCTTACTTCCTTTCGCCTTTATTTAATCAATTTGTGCTCTCCCTCCCCAGCCCTCTCTACTGAAGTGGGGCTACTGACACACAGGCATCCAAAAACGTGTCTTTTATTCCAAGCCGTTATACAAAATATATTTTCCCCATTGCTTTAACGTAAAATGATGTCCACTGATAAATAGCATGGCTTCATTCATGAATCATTACGAATCGGCACTACAAAGTCTAGAAAGGCACCTTGGTGTTTGGCAAGTTACTGACTAAATGCTTCACCCCCCTATGTTACTATAAAATAAAGCATTTTCTCAAAGAGAAATCAAAAGTCCTTTTGACAAAAGATGTTAGGAATTACATGAGAAACCCGACGCAACTTGAATTGAAAACACCTTGTTCCTACCGTAAAAAAAGAAAAAAAATTATTGGGACCCAGTTCTAACTGTGTTACTCCGCGAGACAAGCTGGTTGGTTTGGTTTTGAGTTTTTCATCCAGTAGGGTGACGACAAGAGCATGACTTGAGGACATCAAAAGCTTTTGTCTGTTATTACGTTCCAAGACAGCTCCTTGTACGTTTGATATTCCTATTCTTGAAATAGGGCAGTGGGCCAGTTCAATCGTAGATAAAGCCATCATCTCGTGGCTCAGCCGGAAAAACTGATACAAATCCTTAATTTATTGCCCGGAGCCTCAAACTCTTGTTTATCGGTTGAAACTGAATTTAAAATATGGAAAGTGGTCTATTTCAAGTGTTTTCTTCTCTTGTTCTTTACGCATGCGTAGTTCTCATGCAGCAATGCTGTGGACACCAGCTCATACAGATTCGTGCACAGGCCTGTGAACATTGACCTGGAAGCGGCTGAAGCTGACGGGTAGAGCCTGGTAGGAAGCTACGTAGGACTGGCGCAACTTTCTCGTTATGCAGACCTGTAAGTTGTTACAATAAAGTACTAACCAATTTCCATATATGTCATTCTCGTCCCCAGAGGCCGCGATTCGTCCCGAAATACGCGCAGTCGCCGTGGGGGTCTATTTTAGTAATCGTTGACAGCTACTAATTGTTTTAAATTTCGGAGCTTGCGTAGACGAGCCGGAAGTCCGTGATTCGCGGACTTCCTGGTTCGGGACCTGCCAGAGGTCGTTATTCTCGGTGCTGACGGAAAGAATCGCGGCCTCTGGGGACGAGAATGCACATATGTCTGTTTGAAATGGAAAGAAATTCTAGATTATGTGTTACTGCGCAGTTTACACATCACGAAGATACCAGCCAACTAATGAATAAATGTTGTAAGTTTGTATCAACGTCTCCGCTACCTTGTAGAGCGTCTCTTCAATACACATCTATCATAATTGGATAGAAAACTGACAGAATAGAGCTTCGGTTCAACACTTAAGAATTAAAGCACGCTGCTGAGCTCAGCGCTGATCTAGAGTGTTTACATCCATAGTTAGTGGAGGGGACTGGCAGTCCCCTCCACTAACTGTGTTACACCTAAGCACCGATTTGAAAACGTTTAGCATTTAGTTTTTGTCAGGGCGACCTCTATTTAAATATTTTAAGAAATTGACACAATTACTCTTCTGACTTTTTCAAACTTTATGTTGAGTTTAAAGTAGAGTTTACTTCATGTAACTTGAGGTAAAAGGGAATTGTCAGTTTTAGCGATGGAAACAAGAGCTAGCCCGACATATTAGTGTCGTTTTCACTCACGTGGCCAGCGTCGATATTGACTAACCGAAAGGAAAAGAAGTGTTTGAAATCACATGTGAGTGCGTTTACCTGATGCTTGGCAATATCCCCATCGTTTCTCTTTGTCAAAGTTTGGTGTTACTGCGCACCATGAGCGGTTCGTCTTCGGATCAATCAGACAGCGATTTACTGCAGCACCGTGGAACACAAAAGGAAGGGCACAACACTTGCCGGTGTAGGTCTTGATACACGTTGCCGCTGAAATTAACAATACATTCGGTTAAGAGAGGGCGTGTACAACTACGATTAAATGAAACCAGTTATAAGCAGCAGAAACCGGTAGTAGCTGAACGAGTCCGTCCTTCGTTTCAGGCGTGTATATTGTGGCTTTAACAATTTGCAGATTCCAATGTCCAATGTCCAATGTCTTATTCACTTCCGGTACTCGGTTTCTAATGCTTCACCTACTACAATTTCCTGTACCATACCGTGTCGCAACGCACCGCACCAAATGCAGCGCAGCGCAGCCTACAGCATTCAGCACTTTACTGCTTTGCTCTGCGCTGCACTGTACTGTTTTTTCAGCTTGTCTTAAAGGCCAGTGCATCCCTATTTTAATCTTCTGTTTAGACTCTTACTTGGACATGGTGTTTGTATACAAGTCCTGCTCTGCACAGTAGCTCCCCTGCAAACATGTTGCCCCGATTTGCACATGCGAGTCCGAGTCTGTACGCTCCTTCCACAAGATGCTGTACAAGCCCCAAACGCGGTCCATTGCGAAAAATTCTCGTTGTGTTTGCCGTGATTGGCCTTCTTGGCTGCTTCCATGGAGGCTGCATACTCGTCTTGTTCGCGAAGACGTTCTATTTCTGCGAGGATAAGTGTGATGCATTCTGTCAGCTTTCTTGTCTGTTTTTATAGAGTTACTGCCTTGTGTGGCTGTGTTAAGCGGGATAACCCGCCAATTGTCATGGAAAGGGTAGGAATCGCTCTAACGGAGGACTAAGACTCAAAACTGAGCCCAGCTCTTTTCTCACTTGATAAAACTGAAACGTTATTGTGTCACTCCCCGGTGACCCACTAACGCAATTTCTTTAGAAACGGCTAACTCCTTTATTTTACTCGCGTTTGACAACGGCGCAGTCATTTGCCTTCTAAACTGCACACTCGCTCCCCTGCAATTGAACCTTGCTCGTTCTTCTCGTACTTGTGCTTGTGCCTATGCTTATGTCGTGGGTGTTCTCAATTGCTTATGCGATTGCTTATACTTAAGCTTATGCTTGTGCCTCTGCGCCAGTGAAAACCAGCCTTAAATGTATGATCACTAACTTTGCAAACATGGTGTTATATTCTTATACCAGTAGCGGCCTAAGACTACTGGACGGTTATGTCAAAAGTACACCAATGCGGACCTGTTCTGTTGAAATTGAGATAGGTTGCTCCTCCTATAGAGTGGAGCCGAGGAAAATCGAGAATTACGCCTACAGGAGCTGGCAGTGTGGGGAAGTAGGACAATGGTAGAGTTGAGTGTGCACACGAAGTCTTAGTCTTCTTTGTTACCCACCGTCATTTGAAATCTGCCCATGGTGTGACAGTAACAGACTCCTAAACGGCAAGTCGCACCCTCCCGGCGTAACGGCGATTGCGTTGTTGTTGTTGAGTAACACCTCGTTGTCAATATCATCTGCGTCACGCGCGTAGAATATCACGTGGTGGTGCTTGCGTGGGTGTTTGAAGATGGTCTTGAGTTTGAACGTCTCCGCAGTGATGAGATACCCACCAAGCTTCATGCTCGATACCAGTTTGACTGGTTTACGAATTTTGTTGATGAACTTTAGGCTGATACACTTGTCTGAAAGGAGAAAAATGTTGGAATATTGAAGTACGTGAGGATTGTGATTATCTCTGAGACAGAGAGACAGTGAGGTTTCTCGTTGCTGCACGCGTGTTTTGTACATGTGGTTCACAATTCTACCCAAGCCGGAGTTTTTGCTGGTTCACACATGGAATTTTGCGAAACGGGAGCCTACGTTGTGAGTTGGGCAAAGGCATGTTCTTGAATGATGGGCTAGAAGCGAATGTGCCTAAATGATATTAAAACTAACTGATTAACAGTCCCTCTTTGGATAGCCGAGTCTAGCAAGCGATCATTCTAACGCGCCAGATAACTCCGGAACCTGAAAAAGGGATTACCAGTCTAGTTACATACTAATTCACGCCCGCCCGTCCGCACGGACGCACTGCCCCTTTTTCTTTTCGACTTTTCATGCTTACCATGTTTATCTGGTAACTTGCTCGACATGTCGTCCTCCAGCTGAGCGTCAGTTTTCTCCTCGAACGGTCTGGTTGGTCTAAACTTCTGAAACGCTGCGCTGTTTCCAACTAAATTCTGTTTACCGAGAGATGCCATTGCTCCCCAACTGTTCAAGGGGTATGTGAGACCGCTGCTGACCAGCGGTGGCTGCTTGTACGCGATCTGGGACTGTTGAGCTGAAATTGCAGGTCTGTTCATCAGCGGTCTCCGGGCAGCGGCAGGCGCTGGTGCAGTTAAAAAATTGGGAGCGCGAAGACTTGTTTGATGACTCGTTTGTTGTTGGAAGTAATTTACTGGGCGATTAAACTGCTGTTGTCCAAAAAGCAAGCCAGCTCCTTTTGTATTTTGTAGTTCCATTTCGTGAGTTTGTGCTTGTTTTTGTTGGTTTTTCAATGCAGTGTCAACGAACGCTGTGGCTTTTGCAGTAATTTGAGCCACTTGTTCTGGAAGTGCGTACTGCGTATGTCCACGTACGCTGTTTGTCACTGGTTGAAATTTGTTTCCTTGACTTCCAAACCGCAGTTTAAATTGACCTGGTTCATTCCTATTAGCCCCCATGTTCTGTGCAGCACGTAAATTTAGAGGATTTGGATCTTGCTTCGGCACAGAGCTGCCAACTGGTTGCTGTTGATAAACTTTTCCTGCCACTGTACCAATTCTTTGTGCAGATGTTGAGTTCATGTTTGTTGCTTGTTGCTTAACAGCTGTGAAGGCGCCCTGTAAAGTATTTTGAATGTGATCAACTGCTGATCCTGCACCCGCAGGCCCCGAATCCGGGCTCTTCTGTTTTGAAAAGCCAAGTGTCAGGTTATCGGTTTGTTTAAGGATTTTTCCGGCATGGGGAGCCGTGATATTGGTCTTGTTAAACAAATTTACGTTCGGTTTCAGTGTGTTTGGTGACACATTTGTGACTTGCGCGTTTTTTAAGTTCATTTTCTCCCCTCGCAATTGCTGTGTCGCCGACGTTAGGTTTGCAGAATTGTTTGCTGTTTTATTAACCAACGACATATCTATTGGCTCAGCATCACTACTGTTTTTATCAGAAGTGGAATTTGTTAACTGATGTAGCTGCTCAGTCAATTTAGCAACAGTCGCGTTAACATTGCCGAACATTCGTCCATCGTTATTTTTATCGACTTTACTCTCACTGTCGTTCTTCAAATTATCATCTTTGTCCACAGTTTCCGTGGAAACGGCGTTTGATATAACGCCCGTAATCTCGTGAATGTTTGCTCTTGTGGTGGGTGCCTCATTCGCCACAGATGTTTTCGTTGGAGTCGGTTGCACTTCAACTGCTATGTACAAACACCCCATGAGAAAATCCGTGCTCCCAATTTCCAGCTTCCTTGCCACAAGATCGAATTTGCTTGCCGTGTCGTGACACATAAACCAACCTGGGTGGTTGAATAGCTCGTATGCTGCTGCCCCTTTAGTTTGATTTTTCCTTTCAATGAAAGTCGCATCCTTCTCTGCAAAACAAATAACGAGAGCGGGTTACCATTGCGAATCAATATGCCATCATTTGATATTCCAGTCCAAGGAATATGCAGTCCTGTTAAGACCCGAGTCTACTTCGGTTGCCTTTCTCTTATTTGCGTCCCATAGCCTAGTACAATTGTAGATCAGTCATCTCAACTACTAATCGGAACTGAGGTTGTGGGCTCTCTTTCTGCCAGAAGAACTGTTATTTTTTCCCGGAGTTTTCTTTCTTTTCTTGTTCAAGTCAAAGTGTCCGGGAGAACTTTTGCAACTACTTTAATATGTTGAGTAAACTGGTCATAATATTTCTCGGACCTCAAACTGCGTTATTTCTCTTTGGTGTAATGTAAAGAGAACTGAACACGCCAGGCTTTCTGGCCCTCGTCCTAGGCTTAAAATCTTGTCTTTTCCCCTCAGTATTTGTGTATTGCTAAGGCTGGCGCATGTTTGCATTGCAGTCCTATTTTTTAATTTTTAGTCAGCCGCTTACCGAACACTCCCGAAGGCTTCATCTTTTCCAAATGAAACTTGTAATTCTTGTACCGAAGATAAAGACCCGAATGTGTTGCAGATTCCAGTGACACACTTCCAGGCACGTGCTCGAACCCAGGCCTATGAAAGCGGAATGCGTCCGCGTTGTTACCGAGGGAAGCAGAGCGCTGGTCCGCCATGACACCTGTGCGAGACTCTTGAGACACCAGGCTGCTCCCGGAATCACTTGGCCGAGTAGAAGGAAGCACCAACTTCACCACGGTAAAGTTTTTGCTCGCTGGAGATATTTCAAAACCAAAGGGTGAGTTTTGTGTTGGACTCTGTGTACTGTAATCACGTATGTCCATTAAAATGACGACTCGATTGCATTATCAAGTCGAATGTTGACCAAATGCTTAAAGATACGTGATGAATTATTCAGTACAGCAGTAAGTCGACAACAACTAGCCTTCTGCGACGAGTTAGAGTTCCTTAATAAAGTTGATTTGAGTATCTTTGGTTCGATTTGATCCTCTATCGTGATGTGGTTCGTCTCTACATTCTTACTTGTTTATACACCATTCCCCTCAAGATGCATTTCACGAACAATGGACTAAATAGCAAATGGACATAACCGATTTAAGAATCCTAACTGATGGAGGTAAATTAGTTGCCTATTTACAAAGGCAGCCGGGCAGTTGCACCAGGGACTAACTATACGAAAACAGCAGAAGTTGAACTCTGGAGCTCATATTATCAATTCACGCGCCCAAACCACTCGGCCTCCAAGCCGTGTTCCGAGCCACTTTTATGTTCTGCCTCCAGCCATTTGGATTGTTATATAAACGTTCAAAATCGCGGTTAACACGTTGTATTTTTAAAGAGTCCCTAGACTGCAAAAAGGATGGAAGGCTCGGTTTATTTATAATAACGCATTGCTTTTATCCACCCAGACTCAAAATGAGTTTTTGCGCTCGCGCTTGCTCAAGATTACCATTGTTCTTGCCGTCAGTACGTCTATTGGTCACATTAGATGGAATTCTTTATCGAGTGTTTGCAATTGCGATAATGCAACTGAACATCATCTCGTGGATAGTCGCATGGCTGATTCTGTCAATCTGCGTTTCATGAGCAAGCAAGCCAGGTAACATCTTCCGCGTTCCAACGATCATTTGCGTTTGAAATTAACCAGGCTCTGATTAAACGAATTCGGAAGCTCGAACTGATTGAGTGTGAATTCAGCGCCTATTTCAGTTTCATTGGCTTTACCACTGTTTTGAAAGACGAAACAACACAGAATGGCCATCTGCACAGTAGTTTACAAGTGCCTGCATTCTGATGAAATTGTCAGCTTTACCTAACACATTCCCGCTGGGGGCGTACGAAACACGGAAATTAACTATGTTGCTAATATTTCTCAAGTCAGTTTCTTTGTCAGTTCTTACCAACAAGTAATATTTGTTTTTGTTTTGTTTTGTTTTGTTTTGTTTTTTAACCTTTTTTTCTCCAGCTGTGAAATAACGATTTGCT
Organism: Astreopora myriophthalma; assembly: GCA_014634185.1. NCBI lineage: Eukaryota > Metazoa > Cnidaria > Anthozoa > Scleractinia > Acroporidae > Astreopora > Astreopora myriophthalma. Next base: position 2,775,597 of record BLFK01000078.1, on the reverse strand, counting down.
ATTCTTTTGCATTATATATTGAACTGTAACCAGAGTTTGAAGCTTGTTAAATATTGATCAATGTTTGCATTTCATGCTGTGTCGGCTTGTATGTGTTCCAACAGCAATACGATATTTCTTCTTTTTCCAGACTAAACTTGCACACACGAAGGCTCAGTTGCAAACATTTTCTATTTGTCACGAAAACAGTCAAATGATCAGAAAGTGTACAAGGACTTGCTGCGGGAGATAGGTTCCGGTTACTTGGTTAACGCCCGTAGTCTTGACCTCACTTGCCCCTTGTATGGATGCATAGAAATGTGTTTTATTTACGGAGCATAAAGTTGAAGAAATGGAAAATAAACTGCTCGGAATGGTAGGGGGAAGGCAGATAGAAGATTTTGAACCGTTAACTCTGGAAGACGTTGTGAATGTTACGTGCCAGTGGGATATCCAACTTACAGCTGAGGTTTTGCGCTTTAGAATTCACTCTCGGTGTTGCATTTTTGTATTTTCGAGAAAGAATAAACGTTCGCCCGCTATGAAACAACAAAACAATTGAATCATCGATTAATTCTTTCTTTGTTTTCTCGGCTACTTAGTTCTAATAATACCAGACGCGATAAAGCCAGTTATTTAAAAACGCCACAACTTAATGATTTATACTTGGCATCGTGGTACACTGACTTGTCATATGTCGAGAAACTAGGCCAGTTATTTTAAATTTCCCGAGAATCGTTTAATTTCATGTAACTGTTAGATCAAGGGACAATTCCTCGCATTCTTACCTGGCAGAGCTGACACCGTGAATAGACAAACAAGCGGTAACCACACGGAGAAATGAACTGTTAACGAAGTCATCGTTTGAATCTGAATTTCACGCTGAATCTGTTGTATCTTCAGCCCCTGATGAATGCGCTCAATTAGTCGCGGCTATTAAACCGGCAGCATGTCTTATTGTGCGCGAATGTGACGATAATAGCCTTCTTGAGAGGGAATTTCAAGACTTGCTTTTCCGCTGTCTGTGCTACCTGCTAAAACATGGCAACAAAGGCCAATGTTTGGTTCATTTGACGTGATATGGACGGTTGAGTAAACAGACATATATAACCTGCCGTTACACGCTTTGAGGCTGCTGGCCAACATGGGACCGCCACTGAGATTCAGACAGAACAATGTCTTGGCAATCTTACCAACCGAAGCTTTATTTAATTCGTTTTCGTTTTTTTTTTTTCCAGCCGAGCTAAAAGAATTTGCAAACTACAACATACGTTCATACAAATCCCTCTCAATATGGGAATCTTTCCCTCGAGAATTTGAGTCGTTTTACCCCAAACCAAGGGAACTGTGCTGTTTCTTGCTTTAGCTTTTGTTTGTCTCACAGATCGAGTTCAAATTTCGGTCGGCGCCATGTTGAAGAAGGTTCCAAAGCTCTATTAGTGCGCGGGAAATCCGTTACCGAAGTTTTGTGTTTTATGGCAGCTAAGCAAGGTTCCTTCACTTTCGTCTCATATAGTAATTCGATACTTTCTAGATTCACAGTTAATTAAAAAAAACGAAAACTTTCCGAAATGTCAGCACTAGGGTCCATCTCAGGGTCAGTACGCAGCTATTACAACAGCCCGCGCGATTGGCTCAGAAAACAATAGAACCATTCTAACAAACGACAGAAACAATGAACCCTAAGATCCAATGAAATTAGAGATTGTAAACAGCTGCGTGGTATCTACCATCTCATGCCAATCCCCCTAAAAGTGTGCATCTTCAGGAATCCAGAGTTTTTCAAACAGTCCGTTGCAATAGCACAATTAACAGTCAGCTTGCTTGTTTTCAGTGCTAGATAAAAGGAAAAACAGACGGTTCCTGAATAAATTCGTAATACTTGATCTAGCAGAGATACAACGTTTCGTCGAGATCTGTTCAGTTAAACAGGATAAAGTATAAAAACTAAAAAAATTGCGATTTTTGCAAAGAAATTTCTTTGCACCCAGTGGCTTATCTTGTTCAAACTTTGCTCGTCGTTTGCAGCTTTGACCAGGGTCTATTTTAATATTAGTACACAAGATGTTTTGTGTCTATTTGAGCTTTCCCGGAGTAGTTCATTTGGGACTTGCCACGGAGGGTTGTTTTTTAACACCACAGTAAACGCTGCACCCCCGAAAAAAAATCCAAGATTGCTGTACGAGCGTCTGTGTTCAGCACGTTTTGTCTTTTGTCTTCAAGGGCACTTTACTCTAGGGCTTATTTTGCGAACCGCCCGTTGAGTAGTTTACTGGGACCCGTTGAGAATAAACTCTAACCTGCTCTGGGCACGATGGTGGCTTTTGCATTCGGGGTCCCTTCTTTCCAAAAGGCATTCAGCCTTATGGAATAGGGTCTGAAAACAGTTACAAACTTATCGGTTTCACAGACGTTTTCCCGCGCTTGACAACGGCATGACACCGACTTAACGTTTTCCTGCGCTGGGCACACGCTGCATCTTTTATCTTTGAGTCTTGATTGGCCCATTCCGTTATCTCCTCTGTGATAGGTCCAAATGCAAAACTATTTTATCATTTTTTCTTTGGAAAAAAATTAAAGCCACCACTAGCTTAACTACCGGCGTTAATCAATTGTTTAAAATACTGGTCATGGATGAGACTTTCGGCAAAGTGACCGCATTTAAAACAACCCCATTCCGTTGTGGGCTAAAACTGCTCCTCGTCCTCGTAATTCTGCGATAGACTATAATCTCTAGAAGCAGTATAAGGAAACAGCCCACGCTTATCATTGCACTGTTGAACAAAAATCCTCCAAACTCATCAAGTCCCATGCTCTGCGCGATGATAGTTTGTTGTGAGGTTGTACAACTAGAAGTTGTCCATTTGCTTATTATATCAGTGATGGTGTCTTGCGCCTTGAGTTTATGAATTGCTTGTGATAGTGGGCGGATCCATGAAGAATTTTTCTGTAGTGCGAAAGCTAGGCCTGATAAAGCAAAAGCTACGCCGTCTTCTTTAAGAGTACAGTAGAGATCGTCATATCCGGCATCTGTTTCTGCGATGAAGGCTGTAAGTTCGCTGGGAAAACGAGAAGAACAAATCATGCTTAGTACTTCTGGAACAGTAAGAGAACACCATTACGGACGGAATTGTTTCATCGATTTGTGCACAGAAAGGAAGCAATCAAAGTCCGGTAACCCTCAGAAAGGGTTGAGAAAACTTAGAAGACTCTTTTCGACCGAACAGCCCTTGCATGTCGTTATTTTTGCTGCGCGGTGCCTATGTGACCTTTCTCTCTTCCTCTAGACATATTATAAATAATTAGAATGCAATATGTAGAGGCCAGGTCCGAGGAACTGAGCCCCTGAGCGGAATCCCTATTTCCGGCGAGAACTTCAGTTGAAGGCCCCCTCCACAGAAGATTACTTTAGCTATACTGTATTGACATGGGCTCCACTGCATTAGTTATTCTCAGTTTATTGCTAACGTTTCCGAAGGCGAAAGTGTGCAAATTAATCTAGATTATCCAGTTTCGACCACTATGCCATGTGCATCCCCAGATGGCTAACGCTGTAATACTGAATTACGAAGTGATTTCTAACAATTTTTATTAACAATAGTACCCTGATATGACTCTTTTCACTCCAGTAGAGAAATTATCCACGTTGTGTGTTTTCATATTCTCGTATATGTTTCGTAGCCTGGAATTATGGCTCTTTCTGAAGAAGTCCTCTGTGCTGGTGTCCCTTATTGTTCCAAATGTGAATCCCTCTGGAGGGTCTACTAACTACAACATACAGAAAAGAAAAAAAGGCCAATTTAGAGTTTTTACCCAGTGGGCTGGCCCACCAGTTGCAGTGAGGCTGTTGGTAACCTTGTAAGTCGTAAGTCACTGTATCAGGACGAGGTCGGCTGCTGCCTCGCTTTCATGCATAGGCTAGGCAGCTCAGCAACAAGAGGCTGCAAGTAGTAATTACTTTGGCCGACGGTGCAAGCGTCACTAGCTGATTGATGATGTTTCCGGTCACTTCCTTGAAAGAATGCTCCGCTTTGAAATAGAGAGGCGTTATGGAACTCGGCAGGTTTTGGAGTTTTTTTAATTTTCCACCTTGATTACATTAAATCAAAACCATTTATTCTCTTTTTTTTTTCTTTTAAACTTGTTAAACTTGTCACCCACCCAGAAAAAAGTCAGATCCAGAGATCATTAATGATACTCGTTTACGCATGCACAGGAATTGCGCAACGCCAAAATTATAAAATAACACTAATAAAATGGTAAATTCTGAACTTGGTGCTTCAAGCTCAAGTCAATAATTATGAGGGACATTGAAATGCGTGTCTCTTGCCCAGCGTAATCGAAGGTCATATAGAACTTACTTTTTGATCTCCGATCCCTGACACAACATTGACCTCGTCCACAGTAATGAGAGAAGCGAGTAAGTTTGCAGTGTATGAGCTGACCAGAGCCAAACCCGCAAAGTTTGCCACCACCATGACAAAGGAAACTGAATAAGACTTGGCTTGAATTTTCGTGAGTGGTACATGAAAAATATTGCCATAAACGTACATTATAAATTCAAAGGGTAGCAGATATGAACTTTTGTGGTTTCGATAACGATATAACTTTTCTATTAACCATACGGACAACGCGACGGTGAAAAATGTTGCTAAGCACATAAACCAGAGATCCATGCTAAAGGATCGCATCAGTCTCATATCACTGATTGACTCCACGAAATTTCTATTCGTTGATTTAGTCCTCTTGACGAGAAACGTTAAAGCCGTGCCCATGTAGGGAGTTGTGAACCCGACGTAAGCCGAACGCTCTACGGTAACCGTAATCAACCCGAGGGCGAGATCGGCAAATCCTCGGTATACCTCGCCAATCATCCCGTTCATCTGTTTGGTATCTGGGTCCACTGATCCATATTTCCCATCGGCAACTAAATAGAGATCGAAGGTGAACTCTTCAATTTCTTGAAGCTTGATTAAAATATCGATCATTGCACCGTAACAACACTGGGTCATTTTGGAACCCAGCTTTTGCGTCCCTGTATCTTTTCCAGCGCCGGGCGGATTTTGATCGCTGGATGTGTGCTTTTCACACGGAACCGTGCCTGCTGGACAACTAATGCCCAGTCTACTGCTGTAGTCCACACCGTGAATAACTGTGAAGGGCTCGTGGTTGATGGATACTATTCTCAAATGACGCGGCCTGGGAAGGTCCCTTGGCAGGAAAGGCTCAAATATACGTGGGCCACCGTCAAGGGTCCATTCTGGATAAGCATGGCCCACGATACACCAATCTAATTTCCCTTTAGGCGCCCGCTGGGCTTTGACGATGGTGAATTTGAATGAAGTCCGCTCACCATGGGAACTGAACTGAACGGATCCCGTTTTCCCAAAGAAACTCTGGTTTATCATTTCCCTGTAAAATAAATCAGTCCTCAATGAGTAATGAGGAAGAAGTCTTCTAAACTATACCCGGGCACGACTCTCTCGGTCAGGATACTGCGGATGTCCCGTATAAATCGTCAGGCGGGATATAGAGGTCTCTCATTTCCTTGTTCTTTGTGCTTATCTCACGCTTATGCTTATTTCACTAGTGGGAACGGGCGTGACATAAGCATAAGCACAATTGTTATATAGCTGGCGCTTTTCCCGCTACAGCGCGCCCATTCATTGGCTAGTTCATGGTCACATGACATCTAACAATTAAACTGTTTCCCGCCAAATGCCATGAGCGGGCAACATTGCGAAAACTATGACGTCAAACGGGAAACAGTTTACTGTTACCCGCTAGGGGTAAGCTTTCGATTCTCAGGCTCGCCCTTTGTTCCTCGCGCGGGACAAATTGTTTTCTAACGGACCAGTCACTGATGATGCCTTCCTAGTAAAAGCGCGCTTACATTACTATCGGTAAGGGTTACCTGTAAAGACGCCTTTTAAAAGCAGTAAAACGTCCTTCCAAGTTCTGCAGTCTCGCATTGTACGATAGTCCTCCTAACGAGTACTCCAAACCTTTGGCAAGAAGCCTGACTGAGTCATTCAACAATTCTTTGTGCATTTCCAACATCCTGTTCTTTCCAGTTTCCTGAGTCTTTAGTACTGCAATTGAGCCCTCAGGGAAGCCATCAGCTTCTACACCACCAGCTTTATCAGTAAAGATCCACACGAAATCTTGGTTTAGTATTTTAATATTGAGCATCTTGAGTTGCGATACTATGGCAGCACTCTCGTCCGCTGTGCAGTGGACAACGATCAGGCGAACGCCACTTGCGCGAATGTCTTCTAAATAAGCGCCGAGCTCCTCCAAGAATTTTCCTAAGTGAAGAATAATGCACCGAGGCCAGGGTATCTGTGGCCCATTACTCGATATGTACTGAGACAGGTGCGAGAAAAAAGAGTCTTCTCGAGAGGATTCCGTTGTAATACAAGCGAATCTGCTTTCCTCGAACTCCACCATTAGGTCGGCGAGGACCCTGGCCTGTAAAGCTTCTGTGGGTAGCATTGCTACATGCATAGCTCCCTGCTTGAATGAGTTTACAAATACATATCAAGAACAATATTAATGAAATACAGACCGGGTGTAGTGGCAATGGAGATCATGCACTTTATAAAGATTCCTGGGAGCGTTTTTGTTTTTTCTCTTTACTTTTAAGGCTGTTTGGCGGGAACGCCTTATGACTCGTGGCTGAATTGTTCAAAGAGAGGTTCGCGCTAATCAAAACTTTTAGGTCATCATGTTATTTATCCCGGCTGAGCACCAACCCTGTGCAGTCGAAAAACTCGGCCCAGACTTCTTGTCTGGGTGACAGATTCCTGAGGCCCTCACTTATCGTTTTCTTTTGCCGTCAGCGGCCTCCCACAGAAAGTGACTGGTCGTGACAAAGTTTCCAGTGTGGCTGAAAAGCTTATGATTAACGCTAGCTTTTATCTGTGTTAATTTAAATGTCTTGCCATAATTTTTCCGCTTTCAGAAAGAGAAAGCTTAAAACACTGGATGTAACGACTAACAGGCCTTGTTGAAATAAGGTCAATATTTATACACAAGTAGTGTGTCACTTCAGTGCTACCTATCTATTTGTTGCAGATTTAGAACAGGACACGAGAGCCATTTCGAAGAAAAAGTTAATCCTTTGAAATGATTTCGTCGTTGAATTTACAATGTGAAAACGGACGAATTTCTTTCCAATAAGACAACAAAAGGCTCTCCACACACGTTTTCCAAGCTCTTTAATTTGAACCACTATTTCTCTTTCTCGAGAGGTATTGATGTTTCGATTTAATTCGCCTTCGGGGATAAAATAAATTGATATGTACTCTTATACAATCGTCCAGTTTTAGGGGAAGGCCTTCTGAAAATACGCTAAATTGTCCCCAATATTCCCTCAGTTTTTTCCCTTGCCGTTGACATATCCGTTTTGCCCCGTGGTGTTTGCTTTTCTTTCTCTCAGAAGCCGAAAGGAAGTAAGGCAATGCACATGCAAATTTGAAAATCCTTTTTAGCTCTCTACGGGAAATCTCCTCTAGACGACAGATGGTCGAGTGTTGAAAGTCTGTCGAGATTAAAGTTCAACTAAAAAGCGGCAGTCGCTATCCGGGATTATCTCACGGTCGAAAATGAATATGGCATGATCTTTTCCGCCCTTACAGCACTTGTAACTCAATGTAATGTTCACTGTAATATCTTCCGTTTGGCTTTATCCAGACTGACGTGTTCATGATCAAACATAAACCCTTTCAAATATTTGTGTTCTTTTATCATGCACCAACTACCACACGGTATATCGTTTTTTTATCGAAGGGTTGGAGCACTTAAAAATCTTACCTTATTGTGTCTGTAGAGTTCTTCCGATGGGCTTTGAAGTCCAATTATAGGAACAACACTTTTGCTCAATGCATCCACAAGTACTTGGTTTTTGTAGTGTGGTAGGAAACTTATAACTGCACTGACGTTTTCGACGATGACATTTTCCTCGATTTTTCTCCACAAGGTTTCTGGCGAATCCTTCACTTTCCATTCCACTGTAATTCCCAACACATGGACAAAAGATCTAGAAGAGTCGCTGCTATCCTTCAATAAAACATCGAAGGTTGAGTTCAAATCCTTACTTTGAGCCTGCTCTAAAAAGAAAGCAACTTTAACCGCAGATTGATTTGATGCCGAAGTCTTGACAAAAAACTGGAAGCAATTTCCCATGATGAAAAGAAATAAAAAGAACGTGCTTGCGTTTTTTTCGAAAGATCTCCAGAACATCTTTAAAGTACTTGATGTTTCGTCCAGATAATCAAAATGCTACAATGACATGGCTTGCTGATAACGTGCATAAAACTTAACATTGACTCCATATAGCGAAACTTACGTTTATCAGTCAGCCAGTTGAGTATAAATTTTCCGGCTCAGAGTCAGTTTTTTAACTAACACGCCTCCATGAAGCCGGTATTACACGACACTAATTCCCTTTTGAAACGTCAGCTGCTAAGTTGCACAGCTAATGTGGACTGAAAATTCCACCTGCAACCATCGCTATATTTGTGCACCAAAACAGGTGAAATTGCAAACTTAAGATTCGCTTCTTTCTTGGTTCATTGATAGAATCCATTAAAGAGAGAGCTCTCTTCCTTATAAATGCATCTATGCTGTCCTCCCGGGCGAATGATGGCGGACTGTGACACAATTGGTCGACTCCATATTTCTTCCCTCGGCTTAAAAATCACATCGACGGCTGCTTGTCGCTGGAATCTTCTTTGCTCTGCACGCAGTAACTCGCATATTTGACAAAAGTACAATTTAGAGCCTGTATCGAGCGCGCGCCAAGTCAAAACTTACCGAATAAGTACAACATCCTCAAAGAACAAAGCTCATTAAAATAGGAATGATTGCTTCTTCTCAAAGTACTCCTGTTTTGAGATTTAAAAGGATCTTCGAGTGTCACATTTGATTTATAGTCCATTAGTCAGTACAAAGCGAAAATAATTTATACTTGGGTAACTTTGGCTCACTAACCGATCTCGACGGGAAACACTTCAAACGTGTTAGGGGGTGACATTTTGTCTAGGAAATGCAAAAGTAATGCTGCATATTTCCACGAATATTTTATTCAAAACGCTAACGAAAACCTTAAGGATACGTATACCCAGTTGACAGGTAGGCCCGAGCAAGCTATTTGATTCAATTTTCCTTGACGAAAATACATCCGTGTTAATATATTGTTTTCTGCGTATACCAAACAACACGAGATATATCTATAAATTATGAAAAGGACAGGTTGCCCTCTTAAGTAATTCCTGAGAAATAAACTTTGTTTTCTTTTTCGCAGTAACTAAATTTTAGCCCCCTTGGATGTCGCAGAACCAACAGAAAGGAAAGGAGGATAAAGTTTTAGTCCTGCTGTAATTATAAACTGGCAATCCTGGTGCTCTTAGTTTCCCGGAAATAGGTCAAAACAATGTCCGCTTAATTTCCAAGGGAGGAATTAGGGTGGCGTAATGAATCAGCTTTAAATTAAAATATAATCATCACATTGCAAGAAATCAGCGCATGCACGTCGCATTGCCCTCAGATTTAAAATTGCTGAAGCGCCGATCTCAATTAAATTCGTTAAAGGAGTATATTCAAAGAAACACTACATAGCTTGGCTCATATTGCACCGTGAGTGTCCACTGGGTTTACTGTATTGCGGTTTAAGGCTAATTTGGCTGCGGCGTTGTGGTAAGACTCTCGCTCCAAAGGACCGTTGTTAACCGCACCCTTCGGCTTAAATGCTGTTTCGGTATTTCCGATGCAACATTGCGTTTGTTTTGCGAGACATCGGACCTATGGCAATACCCAACGTCCGTCTTCCGCTTTCGGCTGGCAACACACGTTAGTTCTGTTCTCTCTTCTCTGGCGTATAAGAGCTGATTTTAAATCCGCAGGCAAGGGAACACCTTGCTGCTTCTCGGTGCACAGTGTAGATCTCGCTTTGGATCGCAAATACAGGGTACAAACCAAGCACGGAATCTAATCTCACCCTGCCTTGGGTACTCATTATTCGTTAGTTTCAGCCACTTTTCCCGCACTCAAAGTAGAGGCCTTATGTATAAACCATTTAACAAACCTAGTACGTCGTGAGAAGTTGTTTGTTAAGAGAGAAAAGCTGAAAAATTTAATTGTGCGCGCTCTGAATGTGTTTGTGTTGAAGCTAGTTTGAATTTGTAACATGTAGAAACAAGGTCGGATTTCACTGCCACTGTAATAACAAAACTCAACACCATCTTTATCGTCTCAAATTATAACAGTCTGTTGACGTTCCCCTTTTGAGTGTCATGGTGATTTAAAAGGGACCAGGTAAAATGTAAAGTTAAACTGAATGATTTCGTTCCAACAACAACAAGCAAGGCAGCCTTTATTTCCCCTGAATTAACGTTTTTGTCCTTAATTTGACTGTAGTGTGTTACTTTACTGATTGTGCGTTCATTGGCTAGAATCTTGATGAGAAGAGGGGGAAAATAGTTTCCAGTGATGGCGCTCTTACGTAGAGTTGATTAAAAAAGTCAAAAAAACTAAAATAACAAGTGTTAATGCATGCAATGAATTAATATACGTAGGCAAAAAAAGCTTTGAATATGTCACATCTAATTGATCCATATGAAACCTGGGGTCACTGAATTAGTTTGACACAGCAGGATTTTGACTCCTCTTAGTAACTTTCTTTGTAGAATCAGCATATTAAGCTTTTGTCTGCTGCACTTGCGCTCCAGACAAAAACTACCGGCTGGTTCCAGAGGTTTTTCTTTGTTTTTCGCCACGGACAAATTTTTGCCGCGAAGCAGTGAGAGAAGAAGATGAGAGAAGAAGTTTTTCTTCTCTCATCGCTTCGCGGTTCGATGTCACTGTTAAGCGGCTAAAATTCGTCTAAAGAAAAGAAAGGAAAACCTCTGGGAAACAGAAGAGAAGAAGCCCTGGGAACTGAGGCCTGGCGTTGAAGCCGTGGAGTTGTGTACGGTAGGGACTGGATGAAATCCAGGCGAGGCTACTAAGTGTTCCAGAATCACCAAAACATTCAAACTTCGATCGATCGTTCGGTGGGGCAAGCTACGTTAACAAGAAAAATTCGTATTTGTATTATTTAAGCAATTCGAACGATCGACATCAAACGTCTTTATTGTGCTCAGGACCAGATGTCGGGTTACGGGGCGGCATCTTCAGTCAATATTCCGCGGTTGAACGAGGCAAAGGCTTTTCAAGATTTTGTGAACTTGCTTCAACACATTGACAAAGGCGAACTGCAAGAACTTCTGAATAATGAGGCACAGATTAATGACATCATTTCAGATAACGAAGAGGTTTGCTTTCTTTTCATCCTTTGATGTTGTATGCGATCTAGAATTTCAGAACAGAGTGAGGTAAATTGAATGACGGAGATATCGTTGATATCAGCCAGCGGTTCATCGATATTATGTTCCAACCGGAGCCTTATTGGCTGCCGAGAGAAATATTTCTAGTGGCCGTCATTTCAGGGAAAGAGTGTTTTTAAACAGATGTCCTCTCAAGGTTATGTGGAAGGCATAAATCCTAAAAGCTTAAATTGGCTACACGCTGACGCGAGTGTCGGGTGCTAACATTTAGCCAGCTAACATTTTAAGTTTGTGAACCTCCTCCTGCCACCCACCTCCCTCAACCCCCAAACACAACTGACAAACACAAAGACAGCAAACCATGTCCTTAATAATAATAATAATAATAATAATAATAATAGTAATATTAATAATATTATTATTATTATTATTATTATAATAATATTATTATATTTATAATAATATTATAATTATATTATAATTATAATAATAATAATATTATATTATTATTATTATTATTATTATTATATTATTATTATTATATTATTATTATTATATTATTATTATATTATATTATTATTATTATTATTATATTATTATTATTATTCTTAGCCATGTTTTATGAGAGATGTGAATATCAATCTTAGCATTTTAGTAGATCATATATTGAGTCGTAAGTTATATTAAGGTCCAGGACCTAGGCTTCCAAGGAAACACAATTGTTGCAGTTCGCAGTCAGTACGCCTGTATAGATGCAGAATAGGCTCCCATAATCACAGTCGTCTTCCTGTAGACAGAGTTTAATAAGTTGCGGTAATGTAATTAGATACTTTTTTATTTCACTCTTGATCTTTTTAGAATGTTGTATACATTATCTTAGTTGTTATTAAAGTTGGATTATTATTTAATTAATAATATTAATAATAATAATAACAATAATAATCACTTTATTTAAGTCTTAGGTTATTTAGCTGAGCACGAGTGCTCTAGTAATTAGGGAGATTAAAAATCAACTGGAATCAGAACAAATCAAATCAAATGTTGGTTTTTGTGGAGAGGGGAAAACCTGGAGAAAACCTCTTGAAGCAGAGTAGAGAAACCAATGACCACAGTCCACATATGACGCCGAGACCGGGAATCGAACCCGGGCCACATTGGTGGAAGGCGAGTGCTCTCACCACTGCGCCAACCCTGATCCCCTAATAATAATACTTAAAATTTATAATGTGCAGGTATCAATTGTAAATCTTTCCCCTCTGAGATGTGCCAAAATCAGAAGTGAGTGAGGAAAGAGGCCTGGTTTATCCTTTGAAGGCTCTAGAAATATAGCATGACTAATGTAATGGCCATTAAGGCTGGTTTTATTGGAGACAGAGTGGGAGTTGCAAGTAGAGTCGTAACAGCACTGTACTGTCATCCCACTGAAAACCAAATGACCAGTCACAGACAACATTGTAAACTTAAGACAGAACCAGAGTCATGCGATGATTTTTAGTCTTTATGCCATTGTGCTCATGATTCCACTGCTTATGCATGTTTGTGTGAGAATCAGATTTTGAGGGTGTACTGTAAAAAAAAAAAATGGAATAAAAGCCAAACCAATCACAGTACTAGTTTGTTCCTTTTCTGTAGTTTACCATAAATAATTATCCTCCTCTTGTACTAATGGCAGGTGAAAAAGATAGAAGTTCACCGGAACACTGTGATGGCTAGTAACCACAGCCTTGCAGAATACAACTTGTCCCAGCAGCCTGTACTGGAAAGGAAAAAGCAAGTGCTTATTGAGGCCCATCAAAACAAAGCCTTGATTCAGGAGGAGTTTGATAAGAACAGACAGAAACTTGGTATCAATAGAAATGTGCTGGTTTACTTTGTAATTAAACAGTGATGCCACCACTTGTTCAATTTTGCCTCTCAATTGCAGATAAAGAGTTCACTGTATGTGGTTGTGTGTTTTGAAATAAAAACGTCATAATAAGGTCAATGTTCTTCTCCTGCAGAAGATCTTTCAAGCCAGTATTCACCTGACACAACATTAGCTCTTCTTCAAGCTTCCACTGCTCAAGCTGAGGAGGAAGCAGAGGTAATTAAGGCAAAATTTTCACATTCTCACGTGTTCATTTTAGCTTTTGTTTCTATCTTAATTTTGGCACTCTCTCAAGGTAGACTAGTGGAGGCATTCCAAGGGGTGTTTAACCAAGGAAGAATCAATGTTCTTATCAAAAGCTGCAACCCGGCTACGTACCAGCCCCTGTGTTCTCTAGGACCAGAACACTATGTCGCAAGTGTACAAAATTGAGTATGATTAGCCTAAAAACCTTTCCTCTTGCAATGTTCCATATGAGAGACCCACTCTCAGTCTCTCGGATCAAGAAACCCAACAAAGCTGCACGACTACCAACAAATCAAGTCATTGTGAGAGACTTCAGAAAATGTGTAGATACCTAATGCTATTGACCTGTCCAAATTCCGTGTAGGCACCTTGCCTCTAAACCTTATCTGGAACCCTGTTCTTGTTTATAATTTCAAGAAAAGTTAAAGGAACCTTTCCTCTGCTCTTGCCTTCCCTAAGTGCTGGAAATTTGCAGTCCTCTGAATCTCCGATTTTCAACATTTCCTGGAGAAGAAGCCCAACAACAGCACCCTGGGACAGACCAGTTGCACCATCGATCTATGTACAACAGTTTACCCTCTTAGTTTATGAATGAGTGAAATACTTGAAGAGTTCTATGTATTTTCCTCAAACCTCATTGCACAGTCCTTTAACAATACGTTAATTCATATGATAATTTTATTCTCAGTAACGAAATTTCATTACATTTCAGAAAACTGCTGATAAATTCATGGATGGGGAGATGAATGTCGAGGATTTCATTCAGACATTTCAAAGTCAGAAAACTACTCATCATCTGCGAAGAATAAAATCTGAAAAATTAAGTGAACTTTTACTGACTAGAAGAACCTCGCAATATTCATACAGGTTGTAGGTCTGTGGAGTGCTAGATTTTCTATGTGACTATTACTAGGTATACTTTAGCTGTCAAAAATATTTTGTGTTTTGGCTGAGATGACTCCATTGTAGTGTTAAGCCTTCCACATACTTGAGGAAAGAGCTCAGAAAAATGCCTTGTGAAGCACTTAGCCTGGCTATTTTCTTTCATGTGCAGTCCAATTGTGGTGAGATTTCTACCTTGTGAGGCCTTGAAGAAAATATCAAACATGTTTGATGTTGACTTCAGAGCCTGGTAAGGTGAATTTCTCTCCAAAACATTACGGCACACAAGAGGAAACAGTTGAGCTAACAGCCTCACATAGCCTCATGTGTATAGCTATTTCCTCACGTGTGTTGTGCCGGGCTTCATGGCAAAGGAAAGGTTGTTATTATTACAATTTACCCAGTGCAGGCATGGGTTTGAAAAAATTAATATTTACCACTGGAAATACTGGCTGTTAGGTGCATGCCACATTCGGATCGACACATGGAATGTGGGGACTATTGTGTGGTACTATTGACCATGTTTGTCAAACATGGATTTCCATACTGGAAAGGGAAACAAAAAAACAACTTTCTGGTGTATGAGTTAAAACCAAGCAGAAACAGAGATACATATACATGTTTAACAACTTAAGGTTATCATTAAATCAAAGTGAAGATAGATTAATTTTAGGAACAACGGTCAGTTTTTGTTTTTTTCCAGTAAATCTCAAGATCAGATTTACTATTGTTTTTTTTCCATTGTCATTTTCTTATATTGAAGGCACCAGACTAAGCCTGAAAAGAACCTCATTCATTCAATTAGAGGTCAAATTCAACATCAGCATCAGCATAAAGCTCAATAGAAAACAGGTAATCTTAATTATCAACTCACTCTTTACTGGGAGGTGAAGGTTGCCATGATGTTAAATACATGTCTTAAACAGAATTGTTTCAAATTTCTTTCACATCACTAGTTGGTGTACACATATTAACAATATTCTCAAGCAAAAATAAGACTGTAAATGAAGTTTCATTTTCATCAACTACCTCACCAGAGAAGTCTCTAAGACTGCAATAAGGAAGTCCTGAAAGGTTATGACAACCAACCGATACAGTGCTGATTCATGAGGGGGAGGGGGCTTATTTTAAACTGGGTGCTAATTTGAAAATCAGTGACCTTCAAATTTGGCTATGAGTATGATATTGAGTTTGATTTAATGTACTTTAGACAGTCACTTGTTAACTAATTCTTACTATCAAGCCTTCTCATGACCTGTTAAGCAACAAACAAGGAGACTGTTAGCATTCTGTGGACATGACTAGATTGGAATTGGAAACTTATTCTCACACTCAGATCTTGTACTTGTCAAATCTGAAGGTCACTAGTTGACCAACAATATGTTGGTAGTCTTATCTGCACCTGAATTTTGAGTCAAATTTTGCATTGCTTAACTGCATCTTTAACAGCAACCCACATCAGTGCTAACATAAATAACAGGGGGTATAGGTTAAATCCCTGGATATAACACTACTCACACATGACCCTCAATCTGTGCTGTAGCCACAGAAGACAATAATTACTCATATCTGGTATGAAAGTACATTTCTGGCTCTAGCTTCCATGCACAGCTGGAGATTATCTTTGGTTTAAGAAGTGATAATAATAACTCATGGTTATTAATATATTGGCAATAGTCTGTTGGGCAACAAATATTGTGTTAAAACTCATCACTCCGTAAGGTTTAATGATTACATCAAATTAAAGGAATCTTTATGAAAGAAAAACTTGCTAATAACCATGTTTCTTACGGTCATCTGTGAGTCTTTTTTCGTGAATGTAATATGATATAATAAAGACCACTACAGTTGCACCGAGAATAATCATTCTGTAAGAGCCAATCTTCATTTTGGGTCTGTCGAGTTCTTCTTTGTCCTCAACCTTCTGCCACTTTGACTGTTGTTTTTTATTAAGTTGTTTTGAATAGTGTGCCTTGGTCCATTCGTCGAAATTGTAAATCGATTGCCGAGGTTTAGAGGACGGTGCTGGCGGATGATGAGCGTACGCATGTTCCGTGCGTAACTGACCATCTACGATGAGTTCTCTGTCGTAAATTTTCCTCTCTTCATGGTTTCCAAGAACGTTGTAAGCTTCGCTGATCTCTTGGAATTTATCATGGGATTCCTCGCTGCCTCTATGCTTGTCTGGATGGTGTTTGAGGGAGAGCTTGTAAAATGCGTTTTTTATCTGCGCCTGAGTGGCTTTAGGTGATACGCCAAGCACTCTGTAGTAGTTCTTCTTCGTGGGTTTTTTGTGCCCCGGGCCGGTGCTGTAGCTACAGATCAAGCCGGCTAGTACAGCTGGTTTAGAAGAAACGCCAAATCCTGAGAGACTGTGCCAACAATACACGGGTGTGGCAGGTAATGGACTCTTTCTTAAGCCACTCCATCGCATCGAAGATGCATTCCGTATCAAAACTTTGACCGGGAAACACATAATTAATACGCTTTAAAAAGACCTTTCTACCAAGAAAAGGCGCCATTACCTTCATGAAGGAAACCGCTAATCACAAAATTTGCGGTCGCAATTCGACACTTAGAAGCTTGATGTATGAATTACTGAATTGTAACTCCAAGCACCGTCCGCTGACCAAGCTAACTACTTTTTCAACATGGCCTCCGGAAGACGACCTGAGCATCAAGCTCCACCTGAAGTGGTGAGATTTGTGGTTTGTGTGTTTCTGTCGTGAAACTAGCTTTTGCGTCGTCAGATTGAAAATAAGTTGTTTTCCTCCCTTGTTTCTGCTTCGCTCTTCAGTTTTACAATGAAGATGAAGCCCGGAAATATACGTCCAAGTGAGTGGACAAGTCTTTGAATATTTTAAGCTTAATCTAAGTAGCAAGTGGGGAAAGATTTCCGTACAGTTCCCTACATTAATTATACATGCATATTCCTACTAACCCTCTTCCAAAAAGAACGAGCGTGAATAGAGTTTTGCTAGGAATATGCATGCATAATGAAGTAGGGACCTGTACGGAAATCTTGCTGCAAGTGGCGTTGTATAGGCTGACATTGGTCAGTTTGAAGATGCTCAGGGTGATTGTGATGATTATGATGGCAATGATAATGGTGTAATGACTGTGTTGAAAATGATGATGGTGATGATGATGCCAAGAAAAGTGACGATGACGACGACGACGGCGATGATGATGATGATGATGATGATGATGATGATGATGACTTATGATGATGAGGCTTATGATGGATGAGGTTAGCATGTTCCCATACATCCCAAGCCAGGGGAATGTTAATTAGAACACTGCAATTCCTCATAAAGATGGGAAATTTGGTGCACAGAAAGAAGATTTATTTTTTTGGTTTAAAGGAGCATTCTTACCTAATTAGATGAGAATGGGGGAGAATGCAACAATCCATGGCAATGGCATAATGGGAACAATGATGGTGGTGGTTATTGATGGTAATGACAGTGACAGAATTCTCCATTTTTCAGCTCCAGAATGATTGAGATTCAAGTTCAACTGTCCCAGAGAGCAATAGAGTTGCTTGATTTACCAGAGGATAAACCTTGCTTTCTTCTTGATATTGGGTAATCTTTTCTGTTGCTTACACTTCCTTTCTCATAATGTATGATTTAGTCCACCATCACTTTCATGTATGGCTCATCCTCATATTTCTCAGGTGTGGATCAGGGTTAAGTGGCGAAGTGCTTACGGAGGAGGGGCACCATTGGATTGGCTTTGATATAAGTCAAGCCATGCTAGGTACTTCTTAAATATTTTGTGTTTCAATAAGTACCAATGAAAAGAGGACTAGACCGTTTAACAGGAGGTCACAGGTTCAAATCCTAAGGCCAGAAATGGTAACATCATGTTGACTGTATGCTGAAAACCTCAGGGTTGGTATGCACCTTGAAACCCCTTGAATTTTCAAAACCATTTTCAAAGCCTTCAATATCACTGAATTTGTCTTTTCATTCATGTTGGCCCTTGAAGGTCTTTAAATTTTCATTGAACTACATCAACATACACTGTACATTTTAGAGGTTGTAAAGAAACTTCTTTGGATCTCAGCAGCTAACAGGTAGTTAGATTTGAAGCAGTCTTAAAATAATCCACACACCGTTAGCTTTAAATACAAGGAAGATTGGATGTTGTATGTATGTTTGACTTTGCAGATGTAGCACTTGAGAGGGATGTTGAGGGAGACCTGTTTCTTCATGATGCAGGGCAGGGTCTCTGTTTTAAGCCAGGGACATTCGATGGGTGTATCAGGTTAGATTTTCCCAGTTTTAACTCATCTAATATCCTTCAAAGATCTGTTTCTAGGAAGTAGTAATTTATATTTATCACAATGTATGCAAGTAGTTCACACCAAACCTGTATCTTAAATTTTTGCTTTGGCTTGTTTTTGCTTTGTCTGCAGCATATCCGCTCTTCAGTGGCTTTGTAATGCTGACAAAAAAGGACATATTCCTGCAAAAAGACTTTTTAAATTTTTTAGTTCATTGTACAGTGCTATGGTAAGTTCACAAGACAACCTAAGTTTTCTTTTAGTGCACTTCTGCTGACAGGCTTCAGGTACAAACTTTCACATACACATAGCTGCAAATGGTGTAATGTATCGATAGTATTGTCTACTGGAAGTTGTGTTGGCGGAAGTTCTCGGATTCTGTAAATGTGCAAAGGATCATGGGGTTTTGTGTGTGGGCCATGCTTTCCGGGTGTCATGGCGGCCAAATAAAGTGTAGTTCCTTTTATAGTTAAATCTGGTTTATTACACAGCCATCCGGGCATCATTGTTACAAATGGCATTTTCATTTGCTAATAAAAATATTTTTTCTGAACCAGTGATCAGATGGTCATAGGTTTGAGTCCCATTTGAAATACTTGTATTTTTTTCTGGGGTACATCCATGTCACTGACAGATAAATTATTGCAATAGCTTATGTTACATGCATGCTTCGCTAGCCACTTTGTGGAAGGTTACAGTGTAGAATGTTATTAGAACTGAAAAGGCATCCACCCAAGCATGCAAACTAATTATTAGGTTGAATCCAATAATTACCAATTTCTAAGTGGGAACATACACTGTATTTGTTAAAAAACAGAGTCGAGGAAGTAGAGCTGTGTTCCAGTTTTACCCAGAGAACTCCCAACAGGTAAGTTTCATTTTATTGTGCACACAGTATACTGGATAGACTGCGAGCAGTCCCTCTTCGGTCAGTCACATCTAAGCTCGGCAGGACTGGAGAGAGCGAATTGACCGAGAGGGGAACTGGAGAGAGGTGGGAAGAAGAGGGGTCCCTCCCTCCTTTCCCACCTTCTCCCCAGCTTCCCCTTGGCTTTCGCTCGCTTCGCACTTGCGCTTTCCTCGCTCGCGTGAATTCGCTCTCTCCAGTCCTGCCGAGCTTAGACGTGACTGACCGAAGAGGGACTGCTCGCAGTCTATATACTGGATTCTGGGTCAGACTCAGTTAGTACAGCAGTATTCTCTCCATGTATCCATCAAAGAGCCTTAATCCCACCCTCACCCAGGCTGTGGTCATGTGCACCTAGAGTACTCTTCTCCTTACTTTTGCCTTACCACCGACCTCTGGCATAATTCTCACTCTTACTATATTAATTTTTAAGTTAGTATCACTGATATATGCTAGTATATAGAGGATCCTAACATGGCAGCAAAAAGATGGAAATTTTAGGCTTGAGTGGTAAGAACAATATCTCACAAGTGAGTGCAGGGAATGAGTGAGATTGTTTTTGCCTGAAGAACACAAATGTAATATCTTTGCGCCAGCTTGTGCTGCTTTTTATTTTATAGAAACCAAATATCTAACATTCAAAAAAGCACGAGACCACTGAACTATACGATACTATCAAGAGTGACATACAGCTGTACATGTAAGTTATTAATTTTATTTGTTTTATTTGTTCACTTGTCAAGTTAACTGTTTCATATACAGGTGGAGCTAATCACCACACAAGCTATGAAAGCTGGTTTTACTGGAGGTCTTGTTGTTGATTATCCTAACAGCACCAGAGCTAAAAAGTGAGTAAGATTTCAGATTTTTGGCCAGTAATTTTTAAATCTGTTTTAGAAATGCTTTATTCTCTGCATGTTAAGTTGCAAGCAAGCTAACAAGCAAGCAAGCTTTTGCAAGCAAGCTAACCAGCCACTTGCAGGACTGACAGTATTCTCCCCTCAGCTGGTTAGCTTCTTTACATGTATGTAACTGAAGCAGGTGGCTCAACTGACTCAGGAGCACTGCTGGCAGTCTTAAAAAAAAGCATGCTTACATTGTACATTTTTCCCCTGCTGCAGGGGAAAAAATGTGCGACGGTGTTGGTGTTAATATTAGTGCTCCTCCCTGGGATTCATTGCGTTATAATGGTACAATAAAAAACAAAACAAAACAACAACAACAACAAAAAACAATGAATAACTGAAGGCTCAGAGCAAAAACGTCCTAAGTGACATTTTCAGTGCATTTGGTCATTTTGTGAAATTGCGTCCAGATTTCGTGTAATACATGGAAATTAACTTATGGAATTACCTATCCTAAGTGATGTGAACAAAATAACAAAGGAGAAAAAATTTTGTGGACCCTGGGGGTAAAAAATTTTTTGGCTTCTTTTCATCAGATTGCCTTAATTTTTGGCATATAGCATGGGGATATTCACCCCATAATTTTCGTGCAGTTGGTTCGGTGGAAACTGGCCGCGATTTTGAGAAATGACCTAAAAATCGCGCAAAAGTCAGTTAGGACTTTTTTGCCCGGAGCCCTTCAATTATGGTTATCATGACTTGAATGTCAAAACAAGTCTTTATGTCATATCTTTATTTCAGAATATTCTTGTGTTTATTTGCTGGTGTCATTGTGGACAAACTCCCAAAGGTTGGTTATTTGTTGTTGAAAAGGACATTTCTTTTGGAATTCAGTATTATAATTTTTATAGCACCTGGGTCCTTACCCACCATATGGTACTGATGATATTGGTTGTAGCAAATCTGAGCTCAAGACTATACAGTCATGCAAAAGATGAATTCATGTAACTTTACCATAAATAACATCCTCAAGTAGAAGATATCAAATGATTTTTCACAGGAGGAGGTGCAATTCATGGTACATTTTGGGGCATTACTTCAGGATGGGGTGCAAGAACTTGAAATTTCATGCAATTATTTAAGTTACCAACCATTTCGTTCCGATCAGTAACATCCAAAACAGTAAATTGTCCTACTGCAGTAATACAGTCTTAAGTAAAGAAACGGCATCTTTTTTATTTATTATTATTTTTGGGGGAAGGGGGGGGGGGGGGGGTGG